>VWZW01006289.1:2597917-2878033 GCA_013397115.1 Edolisoma coerulescens
AAACCTTCGGGTTGGAGTGGTCGCCTGCTGCAGTGGGTGTCGTCTGGAAGAAAAAGGAAGCACCCGGAGTGATTTCTTCATGGGATGGGTTGTTAAGCATTGGAACGGGCTGCCAAAGGGAGGTGGTGGAGTCACCGTGCCTGGAGGTGTTCAGGAAATGACTGGATATGGCTTAGTGCCATGATCTGGTTGACACGGTGGTGTTGGGTCATACTAGTTGGACTCGATGACTTCAGAGGTCTTTTCCAACCTAACCGATTCTGTGAGGGTGGATAAGCTGCGCAGCACGCGGTGCCTTCAGATCCGTGTGGAAGCTGTTTTTCCCGGCAGAGGAGAAGGGAAACTCCTCACGCAGCCCGCGGTGTCGGCTCTCTCCTCACGCCTCGCTCAGACCCCGGGGCGCTGCCGTGCCAGGAAGGGCTGTGTCGGGAGCGTGGTGTGGCCGCCGGGATGCAGCTCTCACCGCGACCTCCCCTGGCTCAGCACCTCAGAATCGCTGAGGATCAGGGAAGCTGCGTGCTTAGGGTTTAATTTATATGCAAGAGAAAACTACGGTGCTTTTCAAAAGACAAGTGGTTATGAAATAAGCACTGGATTGCTGGATGCAGTGGGAAATGGGGACAGGCGAGGTGCCTGTGGGGGCTGAGTAGTTCGCTGGGTTTGTGTAGGGGTTGCCATAGCAGCTGCCAGCAGCTCCAAGTGCCCAGGAAAGACCGCAGGCGTAAAAACCTGCTTGGGGTTGAGCGGGTGCCGCAGTCGGCACCCGGTGCCCAGCACTTGGCAGCGGGACCTGCGGCTGTAGGAGCTTCAGAAGGAGCTTAACCTGTCCCCCAACGCGTGAGTTCCCACCTGCGGCGGTCTGACTGCAGAGGAAGTATAGTTATGCAATTAGAAATAAAGTTTTGGTAACAGGCGCCCTTAGAGGAGCTTTTATCATTTTAAAAACTGCTTAGATCTTCTCTTTTAAAATCACCGACTGCAAGTAGAGATATTTCTTTTCTCCTTTCGTTGCTAGTCTCTCATATTGATGCTATAACAGGGATAAAAATACTGAAAGTGTGTTTATTACAATGCTACAGTGTCCGGTCATTTTCTGTTTTGTTGATTTAGGTTGATTTTTGTGTGGTGGTGCAGATGGAGGAGACTGTGGGAGGTGAGACTGAGTTAGGGGGAAGAAACGAGCCCAGTTCCTCTCATGGTCACTCTGCACAGGAGGAATCGGAGCGACTGAGAGCAACACAACTTTCTTCGAAACCTCATATTGATCTCTGTCCACCTCTAATTGCTATAAGAAAAGGTAAGGGAGAAAATAAAGAGTACTTCGTGTCGGCTTTGCATGGGAAAAAACCCCAGGAACAAAATGAGAAACCAATTATTAAGTAGAGTGTTTAAGTTTATATGTACTGGGTGGGCATGTGCTGTTCTGAATCTGCCAGTGTGGGGACTGTGTGTGCTGAATGTGCAGTTTTCAGCTTTATAAATAAATATGTACATATAAATATAAATAAACAAATGCATATATGTTTTTATACATGTATGTATTTACGGGGTCATCCACAGTGCAACTCTGATCCCAGAGCAGATTTCCTAGTGTTGCGTCATAGTAACATGATTCAAACAATTTTTCTGGAATTAAAATGAGTAGTACTCCATAATACAGTATACTTTACAGTATGACACATAATATGGTATCTCTTTTCTGGAATATTTTAACAGTGGTAATAGGTTAAATAGTTCAAAGATTATTCATCTCCCTCTGTGCCTGTGGGTGCATCCCCTACCTATGTCCACTTTGCTTACGTATTCACTGACCTTGTAGAAGAAGATCACTAGAGAGTACTGAATAAATAAATATTCATGGCAACTGGGAGAGGTATGTGAGACCTGGAGAAAAGCTAATGCCCCTCGTGCCTTCAAGAAGGGCAAAAAGGAGAAGCTGGCCTCACCTCAGTCCCTGGGAAGGTGGTGGAGCAGCTAATCCTGGATACCATTTCCAGGCACGTGAAGAACAAGAAGGTGACTGGGAGTAATCAGCATGCATTCAGCAAGGGAAGAAATGTGTGAACAACCTCATTTCCTTTTGCTATGAAATGACTGGTTTGGTAGGTGAGGGGAGTGCAGTTACTATGGTCAGCCTTTTCTTCAGTGAGGCTTTTGACATTCTCCTGTTGGGAATTTTTTGTTGTTCCCCTTGAGGCGGATTAAACACACATTTGCGCTGAAATACATATAAAAAAATTAATAAACAATGCATTGGACAGTCATAAAACTATAACCAATTCTATAAGAAGTCTGCAAAGACGCTTCATGAAGCAATTCTTTATATATGCCTGCACCAGCACCAGTCCTGTGAGCATCAGCATGGAGCACCTCAGTCCAGCCTTTGGTCCACCCCCCAGCACCAGCTCTGCTGCCCAAAAGTAGACCCTAAGCCAGGCATTCCAGAATGGCTGCAAGACAAAGCTGTGGCTGTTTCTTATCACCAAGGGAAACTATACTGCCTTACAGGGGCTTGTTCTGCCTCTGGCATTCCTGCTTCCAGCCAGCTTAACCCCTTCTGCAGTTGAGCAATCTCCATGCCAGATTGTTTCTGGGTTACAAATTACTGCTAATGAGCAGTTACAATTTAAATTTCCCCTTCACTCCTGTAAGACTCTCATAGAGAAGCTATTGAAGTGTGGGCTGTCTGAGCAGAAAGTGAGACGGATTGAAAACATTGAACAAACAGGCTCAGAGGGTGGTGATCAGCAGCACAAAGTCTGTCTGGAGCCCAGAAGGTAGCGATGTACCCCAGGGGTCAGTACAGGGTCCAGTCCTGTTCATCATCTTCATTCATCGTCTGAATGATGGGCAGAGGGTACCCTCAGCAAGGTTGCTGGTAACAGATAAATGGGAGGGATGGCCAATATGCCAGAGGGTTGTGCTACCATCCAGAGGAACCTTGAGAGAAGGAGAGAGAAAATTCCTGCGCCTGGGGATGAACAAGCCCATGCAACATACTAGCTGAGGGCTAAACAGCTGGAAAACAGATTGGCAGGAAAGAACCTAAGAGTCCTGATGGACACCAAGTTGAACATGAGCCAACAATGGCCCGTGTGGCAAAGGAGGCTGATGATACCGTGGGGTGGATAAGGAGTATTGCCAGCTGGTTAAGGGGGATGATCCATCCTTGCCATTCAGCACTGGTGAGGCCTCACCTGGAGCAGGATGTCCAGTTTTAGGCTCCCCAGTACAAGAGACACAGGGATATACTGGAAAGAGTCCAGTGAAGGGCCATGAAAATGATGAAGGCAGTGGAACACCTCTCCTTTGCGGAAAGGCTGAGAGCTGGGTCTGAGTGGGATCTTGTCTATGTGAGTAAATGCCTGAAGGGCAGGTGTAAAGAAGAGGGAGTCAAGTTCTCCTCAGTGGTGTCCAGTGATGGGACCAGAGGCAATGGCAGAAACTGAAACACGGGAGGTTCCCTCTGAACATCAGGAAACACTGCGAGGGTGACCAGGCACTGGCGCAGGTTGCCCAGGGAGGTTATGGAGTCTCCATCCTTGGAGATACTCAAAAGCCGTATGGAAAGAGTGCTGGGCAACTGGCTCTAAGTAACCCTGCTTGAGCAGGATCCCTTCCAATCTCAACCATTCTATGACTCTGCATATAATACATATTAATCAGGCAAAAAGAGATACAATTTGATAGAAAATTTATATGGAAATCAGTGCTATTAGAATTTTAGTTTCAGTCACAATCTTATTATTTATATAAAATAGATTAAACAGTAATTCATGGAAGTTTAGTGAGCTGCTCATAAGCATTACTGCATGCTCCACTGGGGATCCTATTTGCTGCCAATGATGGGATGTAAATATCATTTTTTGAGAAATAAAATGTCTCATTTTCCCCAGTGTGAGAAGTGGTTAGCTAGCAAATATGAAGACACAGCACTGCTGGTCTAAATGCATTTGTTGTATTGAATAATTGGAACTTGTAATTTCTTTTAACTAGACACGGAAAGTAAATATCATAGACATGGAGGGAACTTGAAGACAAGGAGCACTGAGCTAGGATCTGCTGTCACAGGATCATCTTTGACTACTATTCTTCCGGCAAGTGTTTTTGTTCTAAAATAGGTGGTGACTCACCTACCTTTTGTCTGCTAGATGTTCTTCTATACAGATTTTTCTTTAAGTCTTCACTGACAAAAGCTTGTCTAATACTGAAGCTCTGTTAATTTCAAGGAAAAAGGAACAGTGAACCACTCAAAAGTGTCTACAGTGTTAGGGCACTGACTTTCTGTGCTCACAGTGTGTGTTGCTGGGATTTTGGGTTCTTTGATGAATTTTTTTTTAAATCCACTGGTTAGTATCCTTTCTTTGCCACAATTTAAATTAATGTTGGTTAAGAATACTTGAATAAGGTCATACTGCATCAGGGAAGGCATATGCAAAGTGAGAGATCCAGCTGTTGACATGGAAACCAGAGGTGATAAAAGATTGACATAGATGAGTTTGGACCTACATGGTGAATCACAATTAGCTTTTAGAGACATCACAAGGATACTGACCGACAGCTACAGGTATTCAGACATTCTTAGTGTCTCCTAGTCTCAAAAAGATGCAGATAGAGACAAGATTAATGTAAAACATCCATTCAGAGTCTGGGGTAAGACCAAATGTAGGAGGAATATGTGGAAGATGGCCAGCTTTTTTGTTTTTTAATCCAAGAGCAGGGTTGATTAATTACAGTTCCAATTAGTGTAGAGTACTGGGAAGTGATGTAGTTTATCTTTTTTTCTCTTCAGTAAAAATTGTGAGGTACAGAGACACTTCAGACATTTCCAAACCCCAGATACTCGTGTGAGTGGGAGCTGTGTGTAGAGGGAAATGATCAGTGTGGTTTCTTATTTACCCAAATCTTTAGTTTTCCATATAGCTTCTGAAGATTTTCTGTTCACTTAAAAATGTTAGTCACCGTATCTATTTTCAGTCTTATTCACACTGATAGAAAGATTTTGAAAAATCCTTTTTCTACATAAATCTCCCTATTTATAATTTTGCTGCTTCCTTTATATGATCTGTATATTAATCATCAATTGTGTATTTGTTCCTGTGGTAACTGATTTTATAGCAATTTGGTTTATTTATTTCCTTTAAGGTAATAACTTAATACTGTATATGAAAATGGTGGCAGTATAGAGATCAATCCCAAATCGGGAATGTGGACATATAGAAGTTTGGAACCTGGATTCACAAAGCTGAGATTTGAATCAGAGCTTTTATTGTGCTAAAGTTATATTTTGACCTTAGCCTGGATCCACATTTGGTTCTGCATTCCTGAGCTGAAGTTTCAGATATGTAGCTTTCATAGTGAGAAATAATTGTGGCCTAACAAGTTAATTATTACTGTTTTTTTCCCTATACATTACATTACATGTAATTTTTTAATGTTCCTGCTGGAAGTAGTTTATGAAACTAGCTTAAAGATCAACAATATAAAATACAATCCTTAAGTGAGGAAAAATAATCTCTCTATAACAAACTTCTATTTTGTAGACCACTGTTAAGAAAAGTATAGTATTTTCCAGTGAAAGTAGAAAAGAACTAGCCAAGCAAGCCAAAGTAACCAAAGAGGAGAGAAGAGCTCAGATAGATGGAAGACACAGGTATTTGATATCAAGATTAGCAGATGGGATAGACTTGAGTGAGCAGCAAGTGGAGGAGACTATTATTTCTGATGACAAGGTAAATATTAATTAAATTTTTATTACAATAAATGTTTCCAAAATTTTCAGTGTTTTGAAACTACCTCACAATTAACTACAACTATAATTTTTTTTTTTTTAGTTTCAACTAATAGAACAATTCTTTGCCCCTAGTGGACTTAAAAAGTTGCTCTTCTTTTACCAAGATGTATTGCAGGTATGTTTCCGTTATTGTTTCTGCAAAAGCAAATTTGCATTTTTAAAAAAATAAATCACATGACTGTTGCAAAATTCAAAAAATCTTAACAGATTTTTTTTTTTTTGCTCTGTATGCCAGTATGCAAAGAACTTGGATCTCATTGTTTAAATACTTACATCTTGGATTACATGGAAATGGGAGGATGCCTTGTGGCAGAGTTTGAGACTTTTCTTGTTTTCACAAAAGAAGACTTAAAAATGGCCAAGTAGAGTAAAAATTCAGACTTCAAAAGTGGTAAAGATATTTGAGACAAAGTGTTCATGGCATTCAGCGTTTAAAATACTAGATTAGCTAGCATAAGTATTATAGGAATGGGGGAGCTGCCTGTGTAAGAACCAGTTTGTGTTCTTTTGGTTTGAACTGCATCAACTCCACTATGGACAAAGCACTCGTTCAAGAGGGTGAAAAATGATGCAATTTCTTTCTAAATTAAGGTGGCCTCATATTCAGGCTTGGAAAACTGTGAGTAGAAATAAGGCAGTTGTGGTCCCCAAGAAGTATTTTTCTCCCTTTGAGAAAGAGAAGCCTCTGCATAAAGAGCGAAATAATTTGTTCAGCTTCCACTGAGTGTGTGATATCCGAAGGTGCCAAGTGACCTCGACATTGTCTAACACGACTGTTGTGGGCTTCCAGAGCTGCAGAAGTCCTTCATCAGTCCTTTCAAATCATGCCAGTGAGGAGCCATGGTAGGGAGAGGTAACTCACCCTGTGGTGGTATTTTGGGCTCCTTGAGGAGAAAAACTGATTGATAATTCTTGATCGTCAGTTAAATGCAAGAATGAATTACAGAATCATTATGACTTAGATAAATTAAAAGAACTTTTGAGTGTTACTGGAATTGCTTAGAGACTTTGCAAGGCACAGAATGAGCTCCGCTGTCAAAACAGTTTAATCAGTTTTTCATTTCACTGGGACTAGGCATGCACATTTCTGGGATAAATGTCTTATTCTCTGACTTAAATCAAGATGAAACTAAAAATCTTGACATTGTTTCTGTAACTGACAAGTCAGAAATAAATGCCCAGCCTGGGATAAATGAAATGTTTCATTGCTGCATTTAATTTTGTTTTATTTTGACCCTTTTAACCATAAAAAAATTCTGTTCTGTTCTGAGAGTTCTGTTTCAGAAGCAGCATAGCATAAAAATGTTTCTGATGGGAAGTATGAATGCCATCTTTAGCATCTTCCACCACATTCTGATGAGTGAAGAGATCTCATTAATTTGACTGTTCTGTCAACAATTTGATTTCAAATGCATTGGAGGATTGGAGGTTACTCAAGGGCAGTATTAGACGTGCTTGCCATGTTCTTGGAGACAAAATACCAGCCAGGGCAGACTATTGGCCTGAGTAGTAGACATGTCCTTACCAAGATTTATCAAAGATCCTTCCTTTGCTGCTTCCCAAATCTCTTTTTAACCAGCTTGGGTTCATGGTGTTCACACAAAACTGTGCATGAGGGTCAGCAGATACTGATTTGGGGTGAAAGTGAGGAGCCACCACTGTGTATCACACATCACACGTTTAGTCTAGCAGGAGCTGAACACAACTTTCTAGGAAGAAGGCTCTCCTCATCTTTAAAGAGAAATATACCTTCAAGCTTGTCCCACATTATTTTCTGTCACATTCTTTCAAGTTTCAACAGATCATTTTCCAAAATGCATGATACAAACTTAGAGGGAAGCAGGTCTTTATTAGGTTTAAGCTTTTTTGCTGCTTCAAAGAGATGAGGCTGTAAGAACACTGCTTGGACGGTGGGTGGTGAAGAGACGGACGGGGACGAGAGATCTCCAGAGTCACGGCTGGTCCTGGAGCATGCGGTTTATTGCTCAGGGTGTGGGTGAAAAACGGGGGGCTGCAGAGAGCTGCAAGTCACAGCTCTTGGCAGCCCCGGGAGAGAACGAGAGACTACGCGTGCAAGAGAGCGAGCCTACCAGGTTCCTGAACTCTTGAATCTTTCCCTCCTGAATATTCTAATTTACACTAACCAATCTTAGTACATGATGCAAATCTTAAAGCATTTACATACAGCCTGTAAGAATCCTTACATTACCATACTAGGTGACCTTTGATCATTGATAAGGGGAGAGGGGCATTGTTTAATCAAGAGGAGAAGATCTTTGGCTGGCCATGCTATTGTTTCCTAGTTGTTCAGTAACTAGGTCTTGGCATCTTAGACATCGAATTTTGCTTTTAGTTCTACTTCACTTACAGGTTTCATATTCTCAAAATCCAAGCAGTCATATTTATAAGATTTTCCTGTTTCATCTTCCCCAACAGGAGAATGTAGATACATCTCAGTGGAGAGGGATGAGTGGCCACAAGGCTTCTCAGAGAGAAAGTTTTTCTGTGATGTATGGTTAAAGAAATGGGCAGAAAGCGAAATTTCACTGCCTTGTTGGCAGGATCTAGCTGATGGCGTTGCCTGTGAGTCCCGTTCACAGTTACATTATGACTTTGCAGACCAAGCATATGATTCTTTCTGTGAGACATTCAGTTTGTTTTCATAGAGGAAGTTGCACTAGGAAACACTTCAGATTTAATTTCATTGTATTGTCTGAGACTTTTCCCCCTTCTTTGATTTTTTTTTCTGAAAGAATGGGGCTGTGAAACTGTTTATTGGAGATGGTAAGATTCAGGCTAAGCTTATTCTCCAGAGAATGCAAAACTCATGATTTCCATCTGGGAATTACAATCTGAATCAGAATGGACTTAGTTATAATTCACATATTCAAATGGATGAAGTATTTGTATGATACAGTTTTTATTTTATTAACCTCTTATTTATAATTTCATTGCTAGCAAAAGTTGAATGCATCATCGAGGTCAGATGGGTCAACAAACAGTTTGCCTCAGAAGAAGTTATTTATTACCATGGGTTCCACTGAGGTATGGTTGAAAAAATTCATTAGATGACATTTAAAAAGTAAGATATTGAAAAGGCATAACAGTTGTGCAGTGTTAGACAATTCTTTTTTTAGTTCTTGGACAGATATATCAGTACTTAGTCTCTATTTTCATAGTGCAAGATTTCTCAGCATTTCTTGAGCTGAGGTTGGCCTTCATCAGTAAAGAAGTAGTGATTTGACTATCTGAGAGGAGAGCAGGTCATATGAACCCTTGTTAAAAACTTGCAGATCCTAACATTTTTTTAATGACTACTTGTTAAGTGTTTTCCGGGGCTTATGCACTTCTAGTTTAAAAGTGCAGCTCTTCAGTGGCTTTTTATGCCCTTTCATTGAATAATACTGCACATTACTCAAAAAATACCTTTAATAAATCCTTTATTCCATTCAAATTCTTACAATAACCTCGTCCCTGTAACATCTAAGCATTATTCAACCACATATTCAGAGTCGTCATTAAGATTTCTGATTAATTTTGGTTTTCTCCATCTCTTTTGGGGGAAATTGGGTCTTCCATATACAATGGTCTTTGAATGAGGCATGGTGATGCTTTGGTTTTCATTTTGGTTGTTATTGTTGCTTTTTTTTTTGGCCCCAAGGAGCTTATGTTAACATTGTAATGCCAGAAAAGGCACAGCAGAAGAATTCTTTCTTGCTTTCAGAGGAAAAGTGAGGTTCATTCCTCTGGCAATTGGACCAACCAGAATGGCTTTTCATTCATGCTGTTGCAGTTGAATTATTATTAGGTTTTTTATTAGGTTTAATGGATAAATAGATAAAAATAAGCATCATTCAAGTGCAATAATAGGAAATAGCCTAGTTCACAAGCTCTTCCTGAACTGCATTTTCTTAATAGAGGTGCAACACTGAACCGGTATGTCGAAAAGGGCATTTTTGATGTTCTTATGTCAACAGGGAAAAAACAGTATTTGATTTGAGAGGGACAGATTTTCAAATATCCTGCAAACAGTTCACTATCTTCTTTAGCAATTGATTTTTTACAATTTTGTTTTCAGCACATTTTTAGGGTAAGTAAATTTTTAAGTAAATTACTTTTACTGTATACATGTATTCTTTTTAACTGTATGCATTTGGTCATATTTACAGGACTTTACAGGAACTTGTGCATTTTTCCTAAGGACATCAGATGAAGTTATAACTGCATCAAATGTCTCCCAGGTAAGACCAAAATCATGCAGTGTTCACACTGTACTTAATATTTTCTCAGATGTTTATTTGTGCAACTGGAGTCAGAAAAAAAATAGGGAATGCTTTCATGAAAATGTCCAGTTGTATGATTAACAGAAGTTCTTTTTCATAAGAGTAAGTATTTGTGATAAAGTAAAATTCTAATGATTTATAAATTAGCTACTGCAGTATTATTAAACCCCAAGATTTTAATTAATAAAAACCATTATTAATTAGTCATTAAAATATAAATTTTAATGACAATAGGGAATAAAGACCTAGATCAGAAGATTTTATTTAAAGTAATGACCCTAAATTATGGAAATGCAGCACTTAAACTGTATCTTTTAGACTTTTAAAATGAAGATAATTCTTGAAACTAACATAAGGTTTTCCAGCCTCTCATAGCTTGTTGTGTATAAGAAAAGTACTTTAACAGCCTTTTCTGACTTTCAGAGATACTCATGTTACTAGTTATGGACTGTATATGTGTCTGCCACGTATCTAAATTTCACTCAAATAGTGTAATACTGCAGAAGTTTACATGCATTGTATTAATTTTTGTTTCTTCCCAAAGGAGGTGAATTTTGGCATGTTTGATTGTACTAATGGAAATATCCTTCAGGGCCTGGAATTTTTCTTGTCCCAGATCATGATACCAGCACTTAAATCCCAACAGGTAATCAAACAATCAGCCTTTTTTCTCAAGAGCATGTGGAAGTAAGGCATGTTGCTGCTGCGGTTCTGTTTGTGCATCAGTTGGACCTAGAACAGAGGATATAAGAAGATACAGGTCTAATATAGGCCTTTATAAGAGTCATACAATTTGTATACAAATGTTTGAAATTCATGTGGCTACTGTTTATTTTCAAGCAATAGTACCAGCTTTAATTATTATGACAAAGGAGAATATAACACAGCAACCATACTAAGGTAAAAACTGTGATGGCTTTATGAAAACTAGATTAAACCTGAATTGAAAGAAGTGTCAAGTCCTTCTGGCAGCACAAGGGATCAGTCCATGAATTTATTCTGGAACATGGACAGCAAGCACTGTATTATATCCAGAATATCCAGCTTCTTTGAGTGTCCTTATTCTGTGGCACTCACAAAGCATCACAGTTGGTTCAGTTGCCTCTGGAAGCACACGTTCAGAGGTGGAAAATACAAAAAAGCTCAGTGTCTGCTGAGAATGATGGTGTTGTGTACTGTTAACCATACACTGTCATTTTTTCTCCCCAGGAGCAGAAAGTGAGATAAGAGTCTGTTTTCTGTGTTCAGAAGGAGAAAAATAAAACTAAAAAAAAATACAATCTAGTGTGGAATCAGTGACTGCTGACTTCACAGTCAAGCCAGAGTGAAGTCAGAGGCTTTTATTTTTTTAGAGCCTCTTGCTTGTTTGTCTCTTCCCATCTAACAGAATAATTAAATCAATGCACACTTTAAAGTACCGATGGGTGTATTTTAAAGGGCATGTTCATAACTCTTTATATACTGCCATGAATAAGAAATACTTTTCTAAAGAAAAATACCTTTTGTGTCAAAACCCAAAAGAAAGCGTGACCTTCACCTTTTTTTTTTTTTTTTTTTTTTTTTGCATAAATCATCAAATAATCAGAACTGGGGAGCTGTAAAAGAAGGCTTGAAGAACAGCCAGATACAAGAGTTTCTGTATTCAGTGGATAAATTTGTGGGTACTTTGTCATCATCTAGACAGAATATAGAAGCTAAAATTCAGCTCACAAAAGTGGATATTGATTCTTATGTCAGAAACTTACAGAACCCATCTGACTACATAACTGCAGGTGAGTAATTGCTATACCAAAGCAAACACAATGATGCTGTTTTTAAAATAAATGTTATGTCATTAGTAAAAGTTTACTTTGAAGAATAATGCATCTGCCCTGAGCTGTATACATTTTTCTGCTTACTCTTGCCAAGTTTCTGGTTGTATAATTATAAAACCATCAATCATTTGCCCATACTTTAGTTCATAGATCTTAAAGAATTAGGTAGTTTCTTGATATATCATGCAAGCAGTTGTCTGTATCCCTCCTAGTTTACTGGCCAGGTAGTTGCTGAGTGAATCCATGTACTAGTACATACTAGTGTGTGTACTATTCACTTTCTTTGATACTGGGAAAATCCTATCCAATGTTGTCTGACTCTGGGAACAAAACCACATGTGTTTATAAAAAAATATTTATTTAAAGATATGTTTTTGTAAGAAAAAGAGTAGTTACATCTCTTTCAACACTGGCTTTCTACCGTTTCTTATGAACTCACTGTATTTCTAACTGTTTCCATTGTAAAGGATATACAGTAGTAACAGAGTAGGTAGATACAAGTATTACGTGTGTGCATCTTGTTTTTATAGTCTTAATCTTTCCTGCTGGTCGGTGATTCGAGTATGCTGAGTTTACGTAGTCTCAGATTATGTTTCACAAGAACATTTTGCTTCTGTAGTTTAAATTTCTGTATTTATTTCTTGGTGCTTATAAAACTGTCCAATTCTATAATTTTGAAGGCACTAACACAGAGGTCACTGAGAAACTTGAAGAAGTGGTCATGATTTGGACCAAACAGATCAGACAAGTTTTAGTGGAGAGTGAACAAATAAGAAGAGAAGCTGATGATGTTGGTCCATCTGCAGAGCTGGAACACTGGAAGTCAAGAATGTCATCATTTAACAGGTCAAATCCCTGCATTATTTCTCACAGAGTCTTAAAAAAAAGGATTTTTTAAAAATAATTGTAAACTTTTATTTCAGAGAGAGTATTAAATATGTTTCTTTCTTCAAAGCCTTTTAGATGAGATCAAGAGTTCAAGAGTAAAGAAAATTATAAGTATTCTTCAGGCAGCAAGATCAAAGACATTAAAGCAGTGGAAAGAACTGGTAGTTATTACTTTCTAATTAAATTTTTAAGTTATTGCAGTACTCTATTTGTAATATATATAGAGAACTGAACACAATGCTAAAAATAAAAATAGCTTTGAGTGTTTATGCTCATTTTACTCTGTGGTTACTATCCATTTGTTGGAACATAATGCATCAATGATTCTGAAATTAAATAGATAACTTGAAAAGAAGTCAGTGCTTTTGTAATGTGTCTTTCATTAACATAATAGATGGAATGGTTGTGCGAAAGTAAATCAGTGCAGCAATATGACATTTTTCTGTCTCTCACAAGCTGAACCCTGTGCAGGCCAACTGTAGAAGCCTGAAAGTCCATCATAATGCTTTTAGAATTGTTGAGAGCTGACTTTTAGTGGCATAACTGCTACTTCATGTAAGTGGATATCTGTAATTTAAACCTATCAGGCAAAATTGTAGGCAAGACAGAAAATAAGCTGTAGACCATTTACAGTCGATGAGACCCCCACCCACCCCACCCCCCCAGAATATACGTCTTCTATTGCTTAAGAAAGTATTCCACTCTTTTAAGAATAGACCAGGAAAAGTTTTTGATTTTGTGATTACCCTATTTGCAGACTTTTATGATAAATGGAATTTGGATAAAAGCATCTGTACAGAGCCAGGACAAGCCAAGGGTGATGAACTAGATTTCTTTCTTCCTACAAATGAGCCCTAAGTACTGGATAGTTCCACTTGACATGAACATGAGGATATACAGGCATTAGTTGTGAACTCATTGTCCCTAACAAGTATTTATTAAACAATGTTGGGAAGCATCCTGATACATTTCAGGGATCTTACATAAGTTCTGTAGAATGGATCCTGTGCTGAAACCATTCTAAAATCTAAGTTGGATCCATGAGGAGGAAAAAGCTTTGTGGGTCTAAGTAAGGACTTCCTTTAAACCACATCCAAAATGTTGCTGACCACCAGGAAGATCATACCAATTTTTGCATGTAAAAGCAGTTTTTTCTTATGTGAAAAATAAATAGCATATTTGAAAGAACTTCTCTGGGAAGATGTTTGCAAGATGGAATCATAGTCTTGTGTGCTGTAAAAGAGGAAGAACCTGTTCAGAAAATTTTCACAGTAGTAATTCTATTCCTTTCTTTTTTTCTCATCCCTTCAGGATGGTAGTATAACGATTGCTGCCAATGAAGCTAAAGACAATGTGAGATATTTATATACGTTGGATAAATTTTTTGGTCCACTTGCCAATGCTTCACCTGTAAGTCTTGTAAAGGCACTTAGTGTGAAATTCAGAAAAGGAAGGAAGGGCTTTTGTTGCTGTAAAAAAGCTATTTTTCCTTTTAATATATAACTCGTACACTTAATTATTAGTGGACAGCTTAACTCCTTAGGCATTAGTGAATTGAGCTTACTGATTTTGAATTAGCTAGCGATAATAATACCTTTTTTTGGTGTAGGAAGCAGTTATCATTCCGGAAGATACTTAAAGGGTGTGAAAAAACTGAGCATCAGATTGTGCTTTTCTTAACCCAGTAATGAGCTGAGTTGCCTTTGTGAGCTTGGGTCTTACATATGGTGCCTCTTCCTGTCTGCAAGCTTTAGTTAGGAGTTACTTGTGATTGTTTTATTGCAAAAGTCATAAAATGATCTTAAACCTTTGGTTGAGCTGAAATTGCTCAGCTTTCACTTATTTTACAGGTTAAAGCTGTTCCTCTTGTAGGTAGCACTGTCATCCTGGTTGATAAAACTTATTTTCATAACCATATGGGTCTCAGAGTTCATTTTTTTAAGTGAGAACATGAATTTTGGCTGTACAGACAATAGACAAAATTGTCTAAGCTTGCATAGTTCAGAACATTTACCCAAAATCCATCTGGTAACAATTTTTCTAAATAATATTTTCAAAGCTTTGTCTCTTTTGAATCCATTGTGCTATTTTACGCTGCTCTTCTTCTGGAAATATTGACTGTTCTGCCATATTGGACTTGACTTTTAGATACCATACATTTTTTATCCTTTTCTAGACCAGTCGCTGTCTCTTGTTCTGGGTTCTCAATGTATCTGGCTTGCATGCATTTCTGTGAAATATTTCTGTGGGACAGAAAACTCTGTAGTTCAGTATCCAGTAAGAACGAGATCATTGTTGCCTTGCCTCCTCCTTCTGGATTTCTCTTCTGTACAGATCTAGGCAAAATGAGCAAAGGCCAACTTTCTTCTTGTCCTTTCTACAGCAGACCAACTCTTCTGTAGCAGTGTATGACCTCTTTTCCTCAGGTAGTACGTTCCTCTGCAAAGCAGACCTACAGCACCTTCATATACTGGAGGCCATGGCCAAGCAGAGTGCAGCCTCTGGTTTTCCTGTGGAAAATCCCACTGTGTAAAAGACCTATTCATTTATTCATTGCCCTTTTCCCACATTTTTGTCTTGGTCATAGTGTGATAGGTCTCAGCAAGTGAATTGGATGGTCCATTTTGTAATGACCTATCTACAAGAGCACAAAAAGATGATTGTCCACTGATAAACATATTCCCAGAGCTGTCACGTTTTCCTCTGTGTTAAATTTCAGGAAATTCAGATTGCTGACTTTCCTATTCTTTTGCTGTTATAGGTAACAGTGATGGAACACATTCCCAGTTTAATGAACACTGTCTGTATGATCTACTGTACATCACCGTACTACAACACGTCAGAGCACATGACATCCCTGTTTCTTAAAATTACCAATCAAATGATTAACACATGCAAGACCTATCTATGTGAAGGTGTTTCAAAAATCTGGGACCTGGACAGGTGATAGAACTTTAATAATTTCAACTTCTCTTGTTGACACTAGAAGTAGAATTACAGATTAGTCATCAAGATTATTGATAGATAAATTTAAGTAGCCCTTTGTACTCCTACGAGGCACTGATTCCTATGTTAATTTTAAGCTGGTAACTACAAATTCTGGGTAGAATTAAGTACTCTGCAAAAACAAATTTACTATGTGTTGTGAAAAAAATCTGTGTTTGGAAACTGTGTAATATATACTAGTATACAACACTTGATATGTTGTCCCCATGGATTTTTGTAGACCAAAACACACTTAAGAAATTTGAACTGGGAGCTGAAATTCTTCATAAAAAACCTCCAAGGACAGTCTGGCAAAGTTCCACCCAAGATATGTATTTTGCTGTTACTGGACATGAAAGTCAGTTTGAGGAAGGGAGCAATATATAGCAGGACCAAAGTCACAATTTAGTTGTATTGTTGGACATTTCAGGGAAGGGATGAGTTAGCTGCTCTACAGCTACTTGTTCAAGTGCTACACACAGCACAAATGGAAGCACAGAGGTCTTTGTATGAAACTTATGCATTGGGTGGTGAATGCTGATGTCACTGGCAGAACAGGTGTATCTGAAGGATGACAAGTGCAGATCACATAGGAAGAACACATACTGTAAGAGCAGGTAAATTATTTTCATGCAAAAAAGAAGGGGGAAACCAAAGAAAGAAGTTAAGATAAACATGACACCTGAAGTTGTCAACTAGAAAATTAATAATTGGAATAGTCTCTTGGAATAGTCTAACTGGAGTAAGATTATGGGTATTGACATGAAAAGGAAAAGGTGTTACAAGCTGCATCAAAGCAGGTAGTCAGGATGTCTCTGCTTAAATTCCAGCCAAGTCAAAGGTGATTCTGAGGTAACTGGCTAGGAAACATAAAAGTAAATCTAACCATTTTGGTTCCTCCTGTATTTTGGTGTAGATAAAGGAAATTTTTCAGAAATTACCTATAATCAATTAAGTACTGGTTATGTTTATTCTAAAGAATTAATGTAAATAAAAGTAGAATATGGTTTTTTGTTTATTCTAGCCAAATTTATTTCTGAGACATTCTTCTCATTTACTTAATTGCTCCTGCTATCCCTGCAAAAGTTTTTCTCTGTCCCAGTTAATGGTTTCAGCCTATAAATTTGACTACCATTTTAATTCCCAACGATCTTTTGGAAGATGAAAGACAAAGCCAAAGTGGAGCAACAGCCCTGGGCAAATGGCTTATGGCTCCTTTCCATGTCTCATCTATGCATCTCATGTGGTACCTCAGGGTTAATGAACAACTGTGTTTAAGACGTAACTATCTGCGGCCTTAGGAACTAAGTTCTTCCTGGTGTATCTTTTAAAAAAAACAAGACTCTCCTCATGCTTATTTTAGTGTGGAAAAGTATTTCTCCAGTCTTGTCTGCTTAGAAAAAACCAAGGAAACAATCAAATGAAAACCTATCAGCAGTACTTGATACAGAAGATGAGAAATGGCCAAACTGCAAGCATTCTGTACCCAGTATTAACCCAGTATAGATCCTTTGTGGACTATGCCATGGAAGTTTTGGATTGATGACAACGAAACCTAAGATAAAAATATCCAATCTAGATAACAGGTTTAAGTAAAAAACTTTTGATGCAAGCATCATATTTTGAATGTTTTTCATATAATATATAATTTTGTGTTCTTATTTTGCAAAGTTGCATATTTGACTGAAATATTTTATTTTTATTTATACTCTTTTGAAGACCTTAGGATGATTCTCTGTCTTCTGTATTTTATTCCTCAGGGAAGAATTGCTAAAGAGGATACAACAATGCATTTCCCTCAAAGAAAAGTACCAAACATCCTTTCAGAAAATTAGGGAGGAGCTAAGGGAAAATCCAAGTGGCAGACAATTTGATATCAGGTAAATAATTCACTCCAGTGTTGAATCACATTGATGTGTACAATTGCACATGTGAACAATTTATAAATGAGATGTAATTATATCTGCTGGCTAACAGAAAAGCTAAATATTCAATTAAAATGAAGTACTTATTATAATCAGAACATGATCTTGCAGAGTGGGTTTTTAAATTTTTATTCAGGAATAAACCAGGTTTTTGCCAGTCACTTGTTGATTAAGCAGAAGTCCAAGGGAACTTCAGGGGAATTTATGCATTTATTAATTGAATACAAATGTATATGTATGGTATGAAATCCTAACAAATTTGAATCATGAATATAAGTGGAAACACTCTCAGGGAATTCAGTCAGCTTTGAGCTGGGTTCTCTATCACAATGCCAAGGAGTGTTTTACCTGTATTGGCACTTAAAGCATGGGGCATTTCTTAGTATTGTGCATTCACATCTTCTTCTGCAAATGTCTCATTTAAAAGAGTTACTCCTGTGAAATGTGGTAAAGGCTTTTTATTGACATATGTAAGGTTTAAGCATTTTCTGGTTTATATACGTGAGTTTAAGATTTTTTTTGCTGATATGTAATCATTACAGTATGATTTTTTTTGTGGTGTGAAACTTGATAGCAGCTGTGGTAGGATGTATATGGGTTAAATAAAAAAATCTGTCGCAAAGAGATTTTCATAGCAATCCCTCTGTTGTTTTTTTTATTGTTAGTGAAAACTATATATTTGGAAAATTTGAAACCTTCTGTAAACGTTTGGAGAAAATTTCAGATATGAGCAATACTATGGAAAGCCTTTTAGAGCTCCAGTGTGTAAAAATAGAAGGCATTGAAGAGATCACTACTCAATACCAGAGCATTGCTACAAACATGAAATCCAAACAGTACAATGTTCTGGATCATAGGAAAAAAGAGGTACCTATATTCAGCACTTGTGTGACAATCACTCTCTTAATTCTGTGCTTTTCACTGGAGTTATGCAAAGAATGTTGAATATTATAAAAATGCATATATTATTTTGCAGTAACAATAATACCAATACTCTCATACCTTTTAATACAATTTGAAAGTGTTAGAGTAAATTTGTTTTTTACTTCAAATGTTTTTGTTAACTTTTTGTAAACTAAGTTTTGTGTGATAGGTAATGCTACAAACAATTTTTTCTAAACTTGATTGTTTTAAGATGCATATATTTTGAACTGCAGAGTAAAAACTAATTTAGTTATGTTAACACACTAAATACTGTTTGTCTCTTTATAAGTTTTACTCAGTATTATTAAAAGTAATAGTAATGGCAGTATTACAGCAAAGTTAGTAAGGGCACATTTTAGGGGGAGAAGAGAATGATATCATTCCCAGTGCTGAACAGAATGATAAAAGCTAAAGTGGCTTTTCAAATGCTCCAGTCTCATGTTTTAATACATCCTATACAGGCTGGAATTGAGCTGCTTTTTTTGAGCTATAAACTGCTTGTTTTGCAGAGTTAATGGTCTCACAATAGAAGTTCTAGAAGTGCTGACTTACTCTCCAGCCTTCCTGGACTAAGGCTTGCCATTGTTATTAACTTTCCTTTAAACATTTAACTCTGGAGTACTTTCAGCTTTCTTCTGACTGTTTGATGGCTTGTGTTTCTCTAATACTTGCTGCACGGCTCCTTTGTGAAAGAGGGCATTTACTGTTAACTGGAATTTGGAGGGATTAAAAAATGGCATGGCTTCTCTACACCTAAGTGTTTGGAGCAATATCTATTATGGACTGTCTTCTGAAGCTTGTGCACTACTCTCTTTGAGAGAAGTCTACATTGAACTCTGTTTTTAGGCCCTCAGTGTTCTGGACTCTTAAGAAAAATTGTTACAGATAAATACCCAAATTACTTGTGGGAGCTGCCGAATTTGGTAATAACTTCCCTTAGTCTGTAAGGTGCTCTAGAGAGCCTGACAGTTCACTCACCTTTGGTGGGTTTCATACCTGGACAGTGAGCTGAGCACTCTCCTGCGGCAGGGCTGCGAGTAGCTGGTGCGTGTGCTCTGTTGTCTCTGATGAGGTTATGAGTTTTCCTTGGCTTGTCTGTGTTCCTCGGTGCTCCTTTGTGTCCATGAAGATGAGGCTTTAATCCTTTAACCTAACACTGCTTATGGTTTTTTTGCTTTGCTTAGAGTGTAAATGCTTTTGTTGCTGGTGTTGTTCCTGTTCTTTTTAATGCTGTGCTGAACACATGCACAGGGTAGATAAAACAGATTCCCAAAAAGCTTCAGAGAAAGGGTTTTTTTGTAAAATGAAAGCAGCACTATAGATGTTTTTTTTCTTTTGCTCTTATTCTAGTTTGAAAAAGATTACCTTGAATTTAAGAACCAAATTGCAGCATTGTATGAATCTCTACAGGAATTTGTGGATTCCTGGTTTGAGAAGACCATAACTGTAAGTTATGTTACAAATGCAAACCCCTGCTTCTGGTGCTCGGAAGGGCTGAGTACCCATAGCTCCTACTAAACTCCTTCATTACTGCCAGTGTTCTGTGCTGTGCTGGTAGCTGCCTGAGATAATGTTGGAGGACATCAAGCCTATTACAAATGTTCTAAAAGTTGCTTGCAGAAGTGCTGTAAAGGAATGTTCATTCTTACTTGGTGCCAAGTGTATGTTCCATCTTTCCATACCAATTTTATAGCTCTATATTTTGAAGTTTATTTTCTTTCTTCACCCTGGTGTTTCCTGTTGCATTTCTACGTTATTCCTGTTTGACTGGCTGGAGTAATGAAATAATGTCTACTATCTGTTTCCTAAATGTCAATACTGTTCATTGGCTCAGGCCCTGATCATGATATGAGATGTTAATGAGGTGTGAGTAAAGGTGTAGGTGTTCTCTCACAACTGTTTGCTGAAAAAAAGGAGTGAGGATTTGAGAGTCGGAAAAAAACCAAACTGTAGTGGTGAAAGTTTCTTGGTTTATACAAGGGTAAGTATCTCCTGGGTGGGACAAAATAAAGAAATAAAATTCATGAACTTTTCTGGATGGATTTTTCTGTATTTCTTAGAAAACAACTTACAAATTTACATAGCATATTCTAAATTAATAAAACACTGTATGGACAATGACCTTCTGAACTATTAACTTCTGCAATAAATGCTCCGTCTTCCTTTTTAGACTGAAAAGATGCTGGGATTTCTGATGAAGCTTGAACAAATAGGAGAAAATAATATTGATCTTAATGAGAAGTATACCATTGTTCTTCAGCAGTACAGCCAAGACTTAGAGTTTATTCAAAAACTCTATCAGAAGGAAAAGGAAAATCCACCTATACCACGTAATATACCACCAGTAAGAATGAAGTAAATGAGAGAGAAAAATTACTTTACTTCTTGACTGTTTTTAAATTAATGAAAATATAACATCGTATCTTCTGTGTTTTAGATAACAGGGAAGATTATGTGGGCTCAGCAGTTATTCAGAAAAATTGACCGTCCAATGACATTTCTTAAAAAGAAGACCGCACTTTTGAAGGTTGGAAATTAGCGGAGTAGGATTTATGCTAAGCTTTCAAGGACGTTATTAACAGACACATGATTTACTTTTATACTCCTGCACTCACTTTCCTAGCAGCTTGTGTCCAAGATCATCCAACAGTAGGACCTTGAACACTAGCTATGCTTCATGAAAGATTATAATTTGTATACCTTTCTCAGGGCCATTAGTGCCTTGTGTAGACTTTGTTCTATGGGCAAGATTGGGAGGAAAAATCAGGAAAAAGAGTTGTGTTGGTTAGAGCAGTTTAATATTACTTAATAATTTAATTCCTAAATATATTGGTATGTTTCTGTATCTTACCTCATTTCCAAGATAGCATAATTTAGAGCTTTCTATTTATTTTGTTTTCCTGTGGTAGAGAGGAAAAGCCTAGTGGTGGGCCTTTCTACTGTGTTAGACACATTGAATTGTTTAAGTGGTGCTTTTTCTTTTTTTTCCCCCTAAATTGCAGACACTGGAAATGAAAAAAGTTATCAAGAACTACAATAAAATGGCTGCAGTTCTTTTGGAATTTGAGCTTATTTATCATAGGGCCTGGTGCAGGTTTGCTGACCAGGCTAGGAGTTCTCTGTGTGCTCCCTTACTTGTCAGGCACCCAGAAACCAAGGTAAATGAGATTTATTTTTTGTTTTACTGTTACATGATGTAGTATTACACATGTTACTTTAGTCATATCACCGATAGAGAAGAAAAAATCAAAATAACCTAAAGAGGGTTAAAAAATGAGCTACTTGAGTTGGAGTAGTTTTTCCTTCTTGTGTATATTTATGATATATCTCATAATGTCTCTTTCTTAGAAGGCTTCTGTCTTACTCAGGGTGTAAAAGAGGCAGTGTCCAGCAAATACATATCTACTAGTGACTTATCTACATTCATTAGATATTGTTTCCATGTTTATTTTCTATGTTAACCAAAATTTTAGTTGAGGAAGGAATTTTTTATTAGATCATTGTCTTTTCTTCAGTGATCAATATCACTGTGTTGAATATATTGCAATAATTCATTAATTTACTTTCAAAACTGCCGAGGCAGAAAATCTTACCATTCTTACTTCATAGATTTTTTTTTCTGCTGTAGTGCAGAGAAATTATGGTTAAAATGTGGCATTTTTTGTACTAATGATTCCATAATGGAGAACGTAGTTTTCAAATTTAAACTAGAACGTAGTTTTCAAATTTATGTAGCATCTTAATAACATTTAGTGCCCCCAAAAGTGTAGAGATCAGCCTTCCCAATATTTCTCCCTAGTTACTGATGGAGAAACTGAGATGAAAAGGCAAATTACCTTCCAGAGAATACACCTGCAGAACTGGAATTAAACTTGGAAAGTCATGGGAGCCAAATGGTTAGGGCACAGTGAAGGAGTCACAAGAAATTGAAATCAATGTTAAGATATTGGTTGATTAATACTTTGAGAAACCCATGTATTTGTAGGGGAGGCTGAAGAAGAAACATGGGTATCTATTTTAAAAATCCTCTCCAGTCATGTGCATCTCTTTAGGTGATCCAGTTATATCACACTACCTGTAACTACCAAGCTAGTGTCTTGTTTTCTCTTTCTTTTTTTCACTGCTACTTGAAGGAATTATTTGTAAACTTAGACCCAATGGTCCTGGAAGTACTTTATGAGACAAAGTACCTGACAAAAATGCATTTTGAAGTTCCGGATGTTGTCCTTGTCTTGTGTGCAGCTGAAGAACAGATTAAAAGGCATCAAAGGGAGTGAGTGAACACTTTTTGGATTTGTTTCTCATCTGCAAATGGGAATCTCTGCCTTTGAGTCTGTTGCATATATTGCTTTTGATTTATTTTAATTTTTCTCTTTGATGGAGTTTAATTGAATTTTAATTACTTTCCCCTGTATTTCCATATTAACATGCAGTTGTTCCTATTTACACACGTATCTTGTTACTTGGAAACGCCTACATGTTTTTGTTTTGTTACTTCAACAGCTGCTCTCTAAGTGGAACTTCTAGGAACTGCTATTATTATTGTTGGAGTGCATCTGTGCACTCTGATATAGAAATTACACTCCAAAACATTACACTGAACATCAGAAGATTTTTTTTCCTGTTAGAAAAATAAGTTGGAATTTACCACTTGATTACAGTACAGCCCAAACACGTGTATAGGTAATATATCACCTAAGTTATAACTTGGCCTCTCATGTTGAATATCTAAAATCACTTTTGTTGACTTAAAATAATTTCTTTCTGTTTCTTGTAACAGTCCAAGTCTCTGCTGCAAGAGTTCTTTCAGGGATGCTGATTGTTAATTCTAGAACTCTCTAAACAGGGATGTTCAGTCTTAAAAAAGCAATACTTTGTGAGGAGTGTTCTTTAGTTCTTAATTAGAATTGGACAAAAAGGGATGAAATATAAAGAATTTCATAAATACTTCATCCTCTCCTCCCTTTTTCTGTTGAAGTTAGTATTCACAGTTTCGCTCTTACAAAGCAACATTTTTCATTGATTTTCTGTGGAGTGTTTGAGGACAATTAACCATAAATTTTTAATGTGCACGGCAAACTTCTGTGTCTTACAGACCTCCAAAAAGCAACAGCCCCAGATTTTGCCATCCAACAGGAAAAGAAGTACAGAAAATATTTGCAATAAAAAAAGAAAGCCAAACCCATTATGTATCTGACCTTTGAATTTTCTTTGCTTCTAATTCTTGTATACGCAGTTTCTTTTTGTAGCTCCATTTTCATGGAACTATATTGGTAAGCCTTGCTTCAGAATTTGGATTCTTTTTCTTTGGGATTCGGGGTTCTTAGTGGTTTGTATGTAGCTTTTCTTATAAGCAGTGTCATTTCATGCCATGTCTTGTGAGGTGGGAAGAAGGAAACAAAAATGCCATGTTTTCAATTTCCTGTTTGTATTTTTTCTTTTTTGAATTGTAGTTAATTTTTCTTGGGAGAAAAATTCTCTAAATTGATCACAGTTACTTTGCTGGAGGTACTTATTTCTTCAGTCTGATTCTGCTGTTGGTAAGGACAAAGAAGCCTGGTTGGAGTTAGGAAGAGCTGGGAAGTGTTCTTATTTTTAAGATGGGATCAGAACTTGCAAATCTCACTGAGAGAAAATGTGTCCAAAATTCTGTGAGTTTCAAATATCTGAATGAAGCACATTATAAGCATGATTGCGTGTTTCAGACTCCAGAACCTGTTGATCAGTTACAAGGAACGTCTGAATAGGATCCCTGATGTGCTGAAACCACTGATGAAGCCATTCATAGGACAAATTGAGGATGCCCTTACTCCAGGCCTGCTGCAGCTCTCATGGACTTCTTTGAACATTAATAAATGTACGTAGTAGGAGAAGAAGTGGTGAGTTGTTCGTACTGTTAGATGCCTGCATTCATTTTTGTTTCTCTGTGAAAAATGTGTTTGTGGACTGACCTCTTCATTTTAGGTGGATAATTTTAGCCCAATTGCTACAAGAACGTGCAACAAGAGAGCAGCCATGGGTGTTTTAATAATATCTTTTCCATAAAAAAGTCTTCATAATTTATGCTGAACATCCTAAAAGTGACATGTCTGAAATCAAGGTTGGAGGTTTCTGCTCAAATCCTAATTTTTTTCCAAGAAAACATTTTTTATTAGGTATTGAGACTTTCCACATAACCAGTAAGACACAATCTTCACCCTATCAAATACAGCATAAAATTGATTACCTATTGTAAAAGTGTCATTGAAATGGGCATATATAAAACGATCACCAAGACTTTTATGTTGCAGTTTCATGAGAAAACAATAACTCATGCTTGTAAATTAGTTTTCGCTTGAGGTTGATTGGTGCTAGGCTTTCCCTTTTCTTCTTCAAAAGGAAAAGCAGCAATATAAACAGGAATAGGTACAGTCAAAATCTGAAAGTGAAAATGGCACAGGTTGGCGCAGCTGTTCATTTATGACTCTTCCATGTGGCAGTGGTGCACAGGGCTCTGACCAGTGCTTAAGGTAGGGCTGGTCACCTTTCAGCTTTACTTGACCTTTGCCTAACCAGAGGACAAGAACCAAATATCTGTGCCTTAGATATCGTAGTGATTTCTTTCTACACACAGTAGAAATATATATATATATATATATAAAAAATACCTTATGGTAATAATAGTGACAGAGGACATCAGGTGATGTATTTCTTTCTATTTTGCAATGGATGTATGAAAGGGAAAGAATTTTTCCAATCTATTCAGAAACAGTCAATTTTACCTTTTGTTTAATGAACACATTTGTTAAAGCAATCAGTTTATCTCTTTCCAAAATAAATTAGGTCATACGTACCAAAGAAGAAATCAAATGGTTTAACAAGGTTGTAGTCTTGGCTGGGGGAATTTTAGCCATTGAATTTGTAAGTTAATTACAATTACAAAAGTACTGCATTTTGCTATGTATGTGTGTAGGAGGACCAAAAGAATTTTTGGGCACTTGTGTCCTTCCTGTTTTCTGTTCTATTTTGTTGATCCTTTTCATTACAATGTTATTACCAAAAAGAAGAGATATTTTGAAGTATGTTGTTCTGTTTATTATGAAATGGTTTAATCTAAAGATTCAAAAGTACAGCAAGTCCATCACGTTTCAGGCTTTCATTTCATATTTCATTGCCATTAAATCCTGCTTTTATTGTAATACCTGGGAGGAGGCAGAGGTGAGTGGGAGGAAGTGGGAGATGAGACTCAAGAGGTCTGTGTTTTGCATTGATTTGTTTTCATTTTGTTATCCTTGTCTAGTTATTCAGAATGTTTACAGAACCCTGAGGGAGCTGGACTATGTAGTCAAAGCAGCGTCTGATACCCTGGAATGCAGAATTGAAAGAATTCTGAAGGACATGTCAAACGCTGCTCTGATAATCTTGCCAGAAGATGAACCTATAGATGTGACTTCATTCTTGGAACAAATAGAAAAGCTTGCTATCTCTACTGCTTCCAAGCTGTCTCAGTAGGTTTCTGAATTACACAGACTTGAAGACCATTTTTGGGAAGGTTTCTTTACTTACTACTTTTGTATGCATAGAGATTTTACTTTTAAAATGTTACTGTAATTGAGTACTAGTCTAGAGCAAAGTGATAGTCTTAGGATGCAGGGAAGAAACTCCAAAGTATCTTGAACACAGCAGTTTTGAAATAGAATAGTATTTAGCATTTAGCATCTATTTAGCATTTCTTACATTTTTTTCTTATACCATTCTAATAAGTAGCAAGAAAAATGAAGATGGATAGGACTTGAAATCTCCTCCACATGTTAATTGCTTGCTTCTTAGTATTTGTTTTTATTTTACTCATTTTGATTTCACAGATTATCTTACTGCCTCGTCATGATAAACCTGTTTTATTAGCTATAGCTGTAAAAAACCTTTTTTAAAAACATTAGTATGAAGTCCAGTTGAATCAGATATAATAGGATCTGAGAAATGGGTTTCTTGTTAGTCAGCATGTTTTAATATCTTAAAATCTTTGTATGCCCAAGCAATAGGAACAAACTGAAAAGCATTGAAAGGGCATTTCCCTGTACATAAGTGCAGTGGGACTGGGGGTGTGTGCCTGGGACAAAGGGTATTCCTTATGTTTGATTCCCCATGGGTGACTGTAAGGTTGTTTTTTAGGCAGAGCCAACAAGTGGAATGCTCTGTGTATGAACTTATAGGTATTCTTGAGCACAGTCTGAAAGCAGATGCTGGAAGAACTCTGGAGGTAAGACCTCTACAATGTAAAAAGTAGCCTTTTACAACCTCGTCAGATACTTGATATTTCATTTATATGCTGGATAATAGGATTATTTTTCTAAGAATTTCCCTTCCACTATTCAGGATTCCTTCGCCTGTACCCATCTTGACATGAAACAGAAAACGCGCTGCCAAGAATGCCTGTCCTGTAGCTACTATAACCTGATGGGACAGCTTTTTCAGAAGAATACTGACTCTCTTATCAGATGTGAGTCTGTCTTTTTCAGATACGTTTAATTTTTAAAATAAAACAGAAAGATTTTTTTTCCCCCCAAGCTTATTGTGGTAAAAAAAAATCCTCACTTGAATATTATATTTATTTAGGCACGAAGATTTCTTTAGAGTCTTTAAGACATCGATTGCACGTTATTGACTCCAGATATCAGACAACTAAGTTTGTAAAGGCACACAGGGTTCCTTTGTTCAGAGCTGAAGTTCAACTGGCTATTCCAAATATTGTCTTGAGACCAAGTCTTGAAGATATTCAGGTAACAAAATAATTGCACATCTCAGTCATTTACAATGAAACACTTATAAATGCATTGTTTTAAAGCAATATGTGCAAGTTTAGTCTGGTATAAGAACTAAAAGGAAGGGGAAGAAAAAGTAAAAAGTCAGTTGAGTTCATGATGGCACTGAGTGCTAAGGACATGAAGCCATGGCTCAGGTTTGTTATGCAGGGTATTAGAAGGAACTGTTTTCCTCAAAGCTCAGTAACTCAGTAATTCACAAACCTCTACTTAGAGGCAAACATTTCAAAATGAGTGAAAAAGTAAAAATGAATGCCATCAATACAGCCTGATTGACTTCCGAGTCTCTTTAAATTCTTTCAGAACATTAAATCAGTTTAAAGTGTCATTCATAAGTCAGCATTCAGCAGTAGTGAAATGTAAAGAAAAATAGTACCAGCCTGAAGCCCTAAACGGTGAAAAAAGTTAAACACTTTTTTAAACTTATACTAATTCTGCAAAATTCTTACGCATATATTTGCAATATCCTATGGTGTCTGAAATTATTCACAGAGTATTAGTTGTTTCTGGTGTTTATTTGTAGACTTTTCACTTAGCATGGTGACTGTCAAAATCAGTAGCTGAATTACTTCTCAAGTTTCATGTGCAGCCTTCATGGTGTTGTCAGTAAGAAATTAGGCCGCAAAGTGTGATTTTAAAATACCATACATAGAAAAAGTCATCTGAAAATTTACTTAGCTGCCTGTATAGGTTATAGACTGTACCATCACAAATTCAGACAAATGTATTCAAACATTCTGGTGTGAACATGAAAACTACTATTAATAACACATAACAATGTTTATAACCATTTTAAAGGAAAATAGTACTGTAAGCTAAATTATAATCCCCTGTGATTCATGATTACTGTTCATAAAGGTCTCTTACGTTCTTGTTTGAAAACCACATAAAGTTGGAAGGACTGTGGTAAAACTTCATGGACTACTCTTTCCCCTTACAAAATGTGGTTTTGGGTGATTCTATGTCATGCTTATTTAGAATATTTCCTTTAAAGATAAAGGTATAATTTTTCAACTTTGGTATTGGATTTTGGAGGATCATCCCCCACCCACATAATATCTCTGTGAGCTCAAGGTGAATGTTTTGCTTTTTTCAGAGTGCTGTAAACAAAGCAGTAAATATCGTACTATCAATAGCCAAAGATATTCCCCTGTGGAAATTTGCTTACTTACATCATAAACAGCAGCAGGTCAGTATTTTATTTTGATTATTTAAAAAGATTTGGTATTTTGGTTAACATCTCTTAAGATTATATTCTGTACCAATACTTTCACTTGTTACTTGGTGGATCTCCCTGTTAAGTGAAAGCCTAGTTTTTAATCTCTATGCTGAGTAATAACACATAAGAGTAATAGTTTATAAATCGTATGTTTGGTAGTTTCTAATATTAAAATCAAAAGTTGATTTAAAAGAATTTTTTAAGTATACTGTTCAAGTATGATGATGATAGTGTAGAACCAACATTATCTGTAAGTACTACCAGCTGAATATAAATTATTATCACTCTTCCCAGGCAAAAACTCTTTTAAGTTAAACTGCAAGCCTTCATATGGCACCTATAATACTGCAGTTCATACAGTAAAAATATTTTAACTGGCATCAAAATTAGCACTAAAACCTCAAGAAGGTCTGAGGTTTAGATAGAAACTGATATTTGTTGAAGGACAAGAATGCACAGTACTGGTAATCATGTGGCCTTAATTTTCTCATCTGGGAACAAAATATAGACGTATGTAGTTATGTGCTGAAAAGTGTCTTTGTAAAAAATACTTTATTTTGTTGATATGACATGAAAAACAGATCAGCTCATTTCAGTGAAAAAACCCACATTCAAGTCCTGCAAATAAATAGTAATTAAGATTAAAAAAAAAAACAAGCTAGGAGAGAATGGACTGAGCTGTTTTGTTAAGCAGAATGTTAGCTTATTTCCAAGCAGCCAGCCCTCCACTGCCTCCAGGACTTTCTATGGCTAAGAATGGGTATAGATTGTAATTCTGCTCTAAAGGAGGCAGAAAGACCTTAGCAGCTATGTAGGAGGAGAAAACAGCACAATTGTACTTGTATATGGTGCATATTTGACTGATGTAATTCAGAGATGATTAATATAGAGCTCTGCATGACAATTTTTTATAAAATTAGCTTTAACACTAGAACTATAGCTCTGTAAAAATCAAGCTGAGAACACAAAGTCTCCCTGTGGACATTTCTCTGCACTTTCTGTCTGTTCCTAGAAGTACTTATTATCTGAGCATCATTGCACATTCCATAATTTAAAAATAAAAACAAAACCCCAAATAAACTAGTGGACATTTTTTTTTCTTGTTTGATTTATACCAGGTTGAACAAGCTGTTGCGTTAGAGTTAGGTGATGAGAGCAAACTCACCAGGATGGTGGCGCTGAAACCTTTAGACAAGCAGATTATCGAACATAAGGATGTAAACAAAGTGGTGATCCAACTAAATACAATTATTTTGTGTCTTAAAACTGAAGCACTGAGTCTTCTGAAGACCTTTTCTGCATTTTCGGACATCTGGAACAAGGTTAACTGCATGCTTAATATAATATGTTGCTGAGTTGTTAAATCTAAATAAATTTAAAAAAAAGGTTTTTGGTTGCGCAAGGAGTCGGTGCTCGGTAGGAAGCATTGGTTTCATGGTAGAATCCATACATCCATAATTTCTCTGTCTGCTCTTGTGTTGACCAGAACTTGCAAATCTTTACCAATTAAAGCATCTAAGAAAGAAAGCAGAAGAACACAAAAGAATTTTGGAGCATAAACAAGCTTAGGCTTTCATATGCTTATACATCTTTCTCACAGCATCTTGTCTGCATGTGTTATGAAAAAGAGCAGTTGAGCAGAATCTCTTAGACATTGGAGACTACAAAGCTATTCCTGAGTTTTAAACTGACTAGTTCTTCTCAAGCAACCACTGCTGAAATATTTTTTTCTATTTTTTCCCAAAAAAAAAAAAGGATATCCTATCCTTCCTATCCTATCCTAGGAAATCTTTCAGCATTAAGGATTCAAAAGCTGGAGTCAATCTGGGATAATGCAGTTATCTTCATTAGGAAGTGGGTCCAGTCACATGGTAAAGCTCTGAGGAGTGTTTTGTCAGGAGATTCATCATGAAATAAAACTTTGTGCACATTCTGACTAATGAAGTTCTACTCTGTGAATGGGTAACTGCTGGTCTTACCTATCAAAGGTGCTTTAGTCAGGCCAAGAAACAAGCAATCAAAACAGGAGTAATCTTATCTTTGTAACTGTTCAGTATTTTTAACTTCCCCTTCCTAAATCAACCCTTAAGTGACTCCGTTCCCACAGTTGACTCTTCTGCCCAGGCTGAGAGAGGGCATTTTCACCTCTTCATGGCTTCTAAGGTTCCAAAGCTTAATGCTCAGTTTGGGTGAGATACTGTTTGAGCTAAGCACATGTTGGTATCCTGTCATTTCACCCAGACAAGACACAATCAGGTTGGGTGATGCAGTAGAATGATGTTTCTTTTTTACTAAAATCTTCTAAAATAGTCAATTAACCTGCTCCTTAAACATCAAATTCCTCAGGAGCTGGCACTGTTCCCCCCATCTTTATAATCTCTCTTGGACCATTGGGAAGTGTCGCTGGTAACTCATTATTGGCCAGAGAGGTGCAAACAGATTGTCAGAGATCTCACAGCGCAGACTGCAGGGGAACGTTGCTGAGATGGGTGGAAATCATTTGTCTGTAACTGAACTGAGAATCTTGCACGTTTGTTGAGCTGGTGACACTGATTTCTCACCTCTGTAGAGACTGACCTACCTAATGAAAAGAAGGATGCTCAGTGCTCTATTGCCTATAAACAATCTCCAACAAGCTAAATGCCCTCTCTCCCCTTAGATCCCTCCTTCCCTGCCAAACTGTTTTCTTCAAATGGCCAGGATGCCATCTGTACCTAGAAACTGCGGTTTAAAGATGCTGTTTCAGGAAGAGTGAAGATGACTGAGTACAATTCCTCCCATTTAAATACTTGTTAGAGGATGTAAACTGCTTTTGTGGAGTTGCAGACAGAAGGGAGACTAGGAATGAAATATTTCCAGCAAAATTTTAGCAGCTACATTGTAAATTTTGTAGTAATATTTGGATGGATAAGGGATATCATGAGTGGTGTCAGTTTTTGAGTTAGAGATTTCAAGTTCTTTAAAGATTCTTATACAGAAAATAAAAGTCACGTAAGGCAGTTCAAGTAAAATAATTTGTGCTTATACCAATTAATTCTTATATCTTAAGTTCTTTTAGAGAGGGAACATTTTGTGTTTGTACAATATATCAGGCAACTGGGTGCCCTGTAGGTTGTTATAATACTAATGCTAAATAGTAATTAAAATAAACTTCTTTTAAGTAGGATCCAGAAGAAAAAGTGAAGGAATTTATAGATACTAAACCAATAATGGCTGAATTCCAATCTCAAATCAGATACTTTTCTGTAAGTATTTTATCTTTAATAAAAATGAACTGTCCTGATAAATTTTAGTGAAATTAAATGCTGAACGCTTGTATTTGTCTTAGCAATTAGAAATGCAAGTCAGAGAACTGCCCAACCATTATGCACTGCAATCAGTGGAAGTTGCAACAGAGTCATTGAAAATAGCTTTAATTCAGGAATGCCGCTCCAGACAAAGAACATTTGGATTAGCTTTAAATAAAAAGTCTGCCACAGATGTGGACGAAATTTATTCATTCATTGGAAATGTTAGCAAGAGGTTAAGCAGACCTATCCATGACCTTGGTGATGTGCGGGAAGCAATGGAAGCACTGAAGGAGATTCGAGAGAATGAGATTAAAATTGACATGACAGTTGGACATATAGAAGAATCTTATTCTGTGCTTCATAAATACAATCTGCTCTTTCAAGATGAAAATACAGAAAGAGGTGATGGATTGGCCTATGCCTGGAAGAACCTAAACACACAGGTATTGTACTTGTATTATTTATCAAATCATTATTATCAGCCCTCTTAATGTTGAAATGATAGACCGAACCTCTTTTCCTCATTAATTTTTTTGTTTCCTGCATTCATTCTTTTGTACCTCTTTTTTCCTCTTTGCTTGCATATAGGCACGACAGGTTGAGGACTTGCTGCTGAAGGTACAGCCCGACATGAAAACAGATTTACTGAGAGGTGTTCAAAAATTCCAGATTGATACTGCAGGATTTTATAAAGAATATGATGAAAAGTAGGTGACCTGTGTTGCAATACAATTATGCTTCATTAGTGATTGTTTGAAAGTGGTGTATCTAAAGGGCTTCAGAAAATAAACACAGCACAGCATCACTGTACATGTTACACCTGAAAAAAGGCCTAATTTCAGATTAATATAAGATGGGCATACAGTCTTACTATCAAAGATTCATTCCTGTGATTTCAGTGCTGGAGTCAGTGAAATTCCGTAAGAGTTAATAGGTTGGGAGAAAAAAAAAAAATCAAATTCTCAATCCACATCAAAATGTAAAGTTTTTTTTGGAGTCTTAGCTCAACAAAGCACTTCAGGAGATATTTAACAGTGAGTATTAAAGCAGTGTCTTGGATGTGATTGGAGATTCCAGTTCTAGGTATTTCTAAATTCAGAGTCTTACTCAGCCTTACTTTTAAACTTACTTTATCACTTTTGGAAATGTAAATTGTGAGGTATTTGTGATTCATTGGACACTCCTACAGTAGCAACAAGGAAAGAAAGACAGGATTTGGCTTGCTGTGATCTGTTATGGCTCTAGGACAATACCTAGCCTTTGAGGGCTTCCCTCTTGCTTTGGTGACGGAGGTTTCCCACGCACCTCTGCTGGGAGGCCTCAGCAAGGCTGACACCCCATCCTGTGGGATCTGCTTTTAAATTGAGACTTTACTGCTTGGTCCCTGTCTGCAGCTCCAGCTCTGCCAGAGCTGTGCCTGTGCCTGGCCATGGACCCTGCTGAGCTGAACGTGGATCCCAATGCACAGACTCACTCCTGAGGCTGACCTCGGAGCAGCCTGCTTCCCACTGGACTGTGTCTCATCCTGGTTACTTTCCCTAGACCTGCCCCTGACCCTGATATACTGGCTCACCTCCCCTGCTTGACCTTGGTCCTGTGTTATTACTGTGTGGACTTGTCTAAAGACCTGGGCTATCGTTTGAACCTGATTACCACCCCAAGGGCCCTGCTTTTCCTGCTCAGGTTCTGTGGGATCATGCCTTGGCTGCCTTTGCTGACTGTGTTTCTGCTTTCATCTCCTCGTCCCGTTTCCCTTGCCAAGCAGCCAGCCTGCTCCGCTTTCTGCCCATCTGCCTGAATTTCTTTCTAGAAATAACCATGGCACAACAGAAGACGACAGAGTTCTCATCCCAAAATATTACGATGTGGCCAAGAAGTGGTCCCAGGTGTGAGATCTGGGAATAGCACCCCGTCCTACAGCTGAGTTCTCATTAGGGAAAATAATATTTTTTTCTCATATTTTTCTGGCTACTTAATTATGGTTCTAGTGCCAACTACACAGTTTTCACTCCTGATTTATATACCTGCTATCCTTCCCTTTTTAAAATGCAAATGAAAATAGTTATTAAAATTTATTTTACAGAAGAAACAGGAAATAACAAAGATAAAACATTTGTTGATCTTTTTTAGCTGTTTGTAGTGTTTATGGTAACAGAGATGAATTTTTTTATTAGAAAATAAATTGGGCTTTCTTTCAGGGACTATTGAATATGTAATCTTGGTACACTGAATATGTGCTGCATTTTCTCTTTTAGTGTCTTGTGAAAATTTGTAGAAAAAATGCTTAAAAATATTAAATAGTGTTCAGTGAGTATGGTCTGGGTTCTGTTTTGCTTCTTTGTGAAACCTGTAGGATGGATAATTTCACTGAATTTGTTTTGGTTTTTACAGGGGGCCCAGTGAAGAGAATATTCCTCCCCATGAAGCAAGTGACAGGTTACAGATCTTTCAAGCCAAATTTAATGAACTATGGAGGAAGTATCTCTCTCTTTCTGGTGGGGAAGAATTATTTGGTCTTCCCATCACAGGTAGTTTCTCAGGGGATAAGGATACCTGTTTCTGCGCTATTAAATTTTTCTTGTGATTCCTGCTAAATGCATTCAGTGCTGGATTCATTGCAGAAAAATTCCTTGCAGTAAATTATTATTGTCTTTCCTATGAAAAGCAGCTGTGTGAAACTGCCTCTCGGTGTGTACATACATAAACATCAGGTGGAAAAATACTGCTCTGCACTGCTCTGTGTGTCTCAGGGTCCAGATGCTTAGCTCTCTTTCTTTTTCTGTTCAGAGTTAAGCACATCTCCTGCCAGTATTCTGCTCCGTACAAATTTGGGAAACGTGTTGCTAAAGTACTCAAATTGTCCCTGCTCCAGTTGTATAATGAATTCCCTTGGGCTGTGCAACTGATCTGTAATGTCCTTATGTCTCCTAGTCAGAAAGACACAGTTCCTTTGGAAGACTGTGGTGTGAACTAAAGTTACAGCAGAACGTGTGATAAGCATTTTAATTTGTGCATACTAAATTCAGTATATTTTCCTGTCTGAGGACATATGCAGTAATCCAAATATATTTAACTAGGAATTCCAAAAGATATGAGATAAAATAAATAAAACATTTCTGTTAAGGATGTCTATTTTGAATACTTTTTTTGTCTAATATATTCTATATATTTCATTTGAAAGCACACCCCTTATCCCCAAACTCTGCCTCTTAAGTAAATAGTGTAAATTGAAATAGGGGATATTTTAGTTCTTGTCTAAAATTGTGTTGTGTTCCTTTGCCATTTCATCCGCTTTTTCAGCATTGTCTCTCTCACTTATAAGATTGCATCTACTGCTATAGAAGAATATTATTAAAAAAATCAGCAATCTAAACAATTACTGTGCATCAAAATCCAATGTTCTTACATAATGTGACTGGAAAGGTTTGTTTTGGACACTATCTAGAAAACTGCAAGTCTGATTCAATTTATTAAATAACATTTATTAATAGCATTATTAGAAATGCATGGATTCTTATGTTCATGAATACATTTGACATGAATACGTAATTAACAGGCACAAATTTCCAATTTTAAAATTTGAAACAGAGTATCCTGAACTCCACAAAATTAAACGTGAGCTTTCGTTGCTTCAGAAACTTTACAGTCTTTACAATACAGTTACTGCTACTGTCGATGGATACAATGAAACGCTTTGGAATGATTTAAATATTGAAAAAATGAACAGTGAACTTCTGGATTTTCAAAGCAAGTAAGTTGTTTTCTGTTGGAGTAAATGCAATTTTTATTTCTAGCTCTGTTTTTTAATTAGCTTGTGAAAATTGCTCAGAGGGGCCAAAGAATGTTGGTCCACCTCAAGCTCAGACTTACTCAAGTGTTGGGCACAACTGCACTGTGGTGCAACGTGCAGCTGGCTCGTGAGTCACTTGAGGCTTGTTGGGGTATGTTGACTTGGTAGGCTGTAGCTTATTTAATAAATAAAGTGCACAAACCTGTGTCAAGGTGGTTGTAAGTATAAATAACTTTCATACCTGATCTTATACAGTACCTTCTCTGTGATTTAGTTTACAGCTAATTAACTGCTAGTCCATGATATTAGATGTAATTTTGAACCTACTGTTTACTTCTGCACATTTGTCTAAACTGTAATTGTTATTTCAAGAAGGGTAGCTAGCCACACTAAATTCTGAGGGGTTATTTGTGAGGTTTGAGAGTAATATTTTTCACAAAAAACTGACTGAACTGTCTTTTAGTCATTAATTTGAAAAAAAAAACAAACCAACACAACCTCTTTTTAAAAATAAGAATAGTAAAAATTAATGCATGTGAAACATTTATACTTCTGCATTTGGAAAATTTAAGTCTTCATCTCATTTCAGTAGAATTCTGGAATCTGCATCATAATTTTTTCTGTAGTTAATTATATTTTACAGGCTGTAGGACTTTTTATGCTTCCTTCTCCAGAACCCTGAAGGAAGCCATTGCATGGCAATAGTTTTCATTTATGTGTTTCTCTTTGAACTTCATATGTAATATTTTTGTTTTTCCTCTCAAGTGTCGAGCTATGTTTGGAGCAGGGTGACTGCCAACAGGCAGTAAATAGGTTTTTTTACAATAAAAGTCTAACCCAGTACTATCCTTCTTTTGGTGGTTTGCTGGCATTATTGCATCAATCTCTTCAAAGCCAGAGAAATTGAAACAATATACAGGGGGTACTCACAGAAATAGCTAAGATGGTATGCTGTGTTATGAAAGACGCAGGAATGCTGGACATGCAATTACTGCATTAGACTAATTGTAAAAATATGCACAGCTCTTTAATGTAATTTTGTTTTGCCACCCTTTTTAAAAATAGTAATATAATAGAAAACCTCTAATCATGAAAAGAAAAATCAAAAAAAACCCTATAGGTAAAAACAAATCCAATTAGAAAGAGATGAGAAGGAGAAATATTTAGAGAGCATTATAGAAGTTTGTAATAACAGCTGGAGATAAGTTTCCCTTTATATTTTGCGGTAATGCAGTGTAAAGAGAATGTCCAGTATATTTAGGACAGAAATGTAAACCTGATCAATGGAGTAGTTTTTTAACATAGTGTGCAGCTCATGGAACTTGCTTTTAGAAGATGTTATTGGGACTAAGGCAAAAGAAAAAGTTATTTGAATTTTAAAAAATTACCATTTTCATTACCAAGTTAAGAGATCCCATTTCTAATAGCCATCCCCAAAGAAGTTCATTAGAATGTTACTTGCTGAGCCTCAGGATAGAAGTAGCCAGGAACTGCCCCTTAAAGCCTTCTTGATACAAGGCACAGAATAAGTTTTCCATTCTGCGATGCTTTTCTCTGGCGTATTTAATGCTGTCTACTGTTGGATTCAAGATGAAAGACTATAGCAGTTATTGTAGTGCCATGACAGTGTGCATATGTTCATCTGCCTCTTACTAGCAAGCAGTGAAGAATTTGCACATGTTCCAGCATTGTGTGACAGATCTGTCTGATTTTGAACTGTGAAAAATGGAGGATTTTTTGGAAGGAATTTGTCATTATGGGCAGGTTTTATGCAGCTTTTAGTTTCTGGAATTGAGCTGTAGGAGAACTGCTGTCAGTCTTTGGTCCATAGCTTTGGCCGATGAAAATTGGCATGACTGGTTTAGAAGCAAGAGGAGCTGTGACAATTCACAGTACAAGAAGTTCTTCATTTTTAATTTCTTTTCATCTTAAATTGTGCACAAAGGAAAATTTTGCTTTGAATATCTTCCATACAAACCAGGTATGAATTAAGACTTGTTTGATTGAAACAGAAGTATTTTTCTCTTTGCAAGCAGACTAGTTTTAGTTTAGGATATACTTTATTTTGCTTGGAAAATATATGTTGTTTAATCCTTTTACCTCTTTACAAAATCAGGTGCATTTTCAAATTTTACTAAAACAATGACACTGCAAGAACTTAATTTCAGATATGGGTTTGCACATGAAATTAACTTCCTATAATTCAAACTGAAATAGAAACCAAACCATTCTGGTGTAATTTGTGCTGTCTTTAGCAGTGTTTCATGCTCGCAGTCACAAATGACCCACCATACATAATATTGCCAGCTTGCAACTGGATTTTTATTTATAGTCTACTGGTCAACTCATTGAAAAATGACAATATATTGTACTATTAAGTGCTGAATGGTGATTATTAAGAATAAAATATTTCTCCTTTCTTTTTGTGCTTTTTAAAGAATTCGAAAGTTACCACAAGCATTGAAGGAATGGCAAGCTTTTCAAGACCTAAAAAAAAAAATTGATGACTGCACTGAGAGCTGTCCTTTGCTTGAAATGATGAAAAACAAAGTATGTTCAGCATAATAATTTGGAGATAAGAGTCACTCGAGAAACTCTATTGAAGGCCATGTTATATGACTATAAGATGCTTTCCATAATTCTTTTTTATAGATAAAAGCAGATGTATTTTTAGCTAAAAATCTAGTTAGGCTTAGTCATAGAAAAATAAAACAAAAGACTTTGTAGTGTGATTAGAAGAACTACAAATGCTTTCAACTGAATGAAAATCAAGACTCTCCTATTTGTTTAATAGATGCAGTGCAAAAGTATGTGATCATTCTAGTCCTAAAATTAATACAATGTTAAAAAACCCCATCCCTATGGACTTTTCTAGGCAATGTTGCCAAGACACTGGGAAAGAATTGAACAAGTAACTGGGCATCACTTTGATGTTGACTCAGAAAATTTCGCTTTAAAAAACGTAGTGGATGCCCCTTTATTAAAACATAAAGAAGATATTGAGGTACATGTACTTTCCTGTTTTGTTTTGTTTGTTTGGGGCTTTTTTTGTAATTATTAACTTGTGATCTGGGAGTCTGTGCTTTTGAAATCCTGTTTCTAGTCAGCTTTGTAACACTAAAAAAATTTGGTTTAGTTGAAGAATTCCTTTGAAAAAGTGGAGTTTGGTAGTTGGTATTGGCACTGATGGTTAGTTTATTTCCCTTTTATTCAGGAGTAGATTTAAATACGTAGATGGTATTACACTAATCCTTCCATAGGAGGACTTCTGGTTTTTTTAAGAGTAGTGTGATTCTGTCATGCTTCTGATTTAGGGTCTGCCTAAATTTTTTTCTTCCCTTCAAATTTGTAACCAGAGAGAAAAAATTTGTTGATATAAGACTGATCCTGTTCAGTGCTAAAAATCCTTGGAACACAGCAGGAGTGGAAGATATGGGAATAAAGGAGGATGAGGTTGTTTTGTATTTCAAAAGTGACCCTTCACAAGAGCACAGATAGATGAGAAGGCATAGGGAGGGTGCACAAGCTACAAAGCTCTTGTCTCCTCAGTTTTGGGGACAGTAGTTATCTAGCAAGTGCCTTAGCTTCATGTTTGTTACCTTTTACAGGAACAAAGCATATCTAAAAGTAAAGAAATAAACCCCCAACACTTTCTGACTTCAGTTCTGTGGTCACTTAGCTAAATCTGTATTCCTTCCAGAGTAGTGACCTGTTTTGTCTTGTTCCACAAATGAGCATTTTTAAAGCAAAACCATGAAATCAAACCTCTGCTGTACCCAATACCCAGAGAAGAATTTAAGCCTTGTGGAAGGCTCAGAGTTCCAGCCTTACACTTCGGGAAACACTTTAAACCTGTGATAGAATCTGATGTACTACTGAACCGAAATTTGCAATCCAGTCTGAGTATTTGATCCTTTTCTCTCTGATGCAATAGCCAGCTCTATGACAGTCCTGTCCTCACTGTCTTCAAGAAGTAGCAGACAGTCACATTGTCAGTCTACATGCTGTTCTGGGAATATTTATTGGTTTTGATTGGCAATGTTTATTTTCTTTAAACCCCTCTGCCAGTTTATTTGATTTCAAATATTAATACATACAGAGAGGCAAATTCTTCCTGCAGATTCACTGACTCAGTGAATTTTGTTTATGTAAGGTGCTAGTAGTAGTGAAGATGGAATATAGCCCCTAAAATGTACCTGTTACAAGTAGTACTAGAATATAATCTTGTTTGAACTATAATACCTTTGAGGTGTTTCGATGTATATTTTCATTAGCCTGAACTTACACTGAGATCTGGATCAAGCCAATACATTTTAATACTCTTTATAAGTGTGCTTTATAGTAGCCTTAGAGGAATGTAATTTACTATTTTAATTTTACACAGGATATCTGCATCAGTGCTGTCAAAGAAAAGGATATTGAAGCAAAATTGAAGCATGTCATCAGTGAATGGAGTACTCATACTTTCAGTTTTGGCCAATTCAAAACTCGAGGAGAACTTCTTCTGAAAGGATCAGATATATCAGAGAAAATAGCTTTGGTGGAAGACAGCCTCATGATACTGGGGTCACTCATGATCAACCGGTACAAAACTTAATAAATGCACATATTGTGTAAATCTAATCAGCCTCCAGAGTAAACAATTATCATCTTAGGTTCTTCTTCCCTTTAACTCATGTTCATGCAGGTATAATGCGCCATTTAAGTCCACTATACAACAGTGGATTCAGAAGCTGACCAATACTGCGGAGATAATTGAAAACTGGATTACTGTACAAAACCTCTGGATTTACCTTGAAGCTGTGTTTGTTGGTGGAGATATTGCAAAACAACTACCTCAAGTATGTTGCTTTATAATAACAGTATGTTGTACCAGGAGATTAGCCACATCATGGGGTTTTTTTGCCTGCATAGTTTATTTGAGTGCATATAACTCATATAAGATTTGTGGGCTGTGCATAGGCAATTCAGGAGAAGCTTTGCCAAAGCAGAATCTGTCTGGTTAAATTGCTTAGAACTTGGTGAAACCTACAGGAACACAATTGTTTGTAATTCAAGCTCAAATGTTCCTGTCAGCTTGCAATATTAGTGAGTTAGTACAGGGTTCAGAACTACTTAATGGCACGAAACTGATTTATCCCTTTTGCCATATGTACAAATATCCCTTTCTTCCTGTGTGTACACATTTATAGGCCATAAGCTGTAATAATAGAATGACAGATTTTGTATATGAATCCTGTACTCGCTAGGACTCAGTTTAATGAAGTCCCACAGAGAGATGCTGCCAGGCTTGGGAACTGTATGTGTGCTAATCTGTGTGAACCATTGCAACCTCTTCAAAAGGCAATGATGACCTTCCAAGGCAGCAGCTGCACAAGAGTTAAGGAATGATCTGAGCAGCGGAGAAATGGCAGGAAAAAAAATCATCCTTTTTGCTGTGTCTCCTAATGAGGGGTTTTAATGTAGTTCTAAGCCACCACAGTTCAGTTGCTCTGGATCAAATGGTGTAATTTAACAAAACCGTTATTATTGGGAATTTATTAGATATTAATTTATTTCAGGCCACATATTTTATAATTGAAGGCTTAAAATATCCCAAATTAAGATTAATTTTTGTAGGTTAAATAAAGCTTTCTTAATTGTTGTTTAGATAACAGTTTGGGTTTTTTAGTTCATGAGATACATTTATGTTGTTAATGCTTATCAGAGAATCAATAAACAGCTTTTGCAGATGAACAAAAGCTGCTAAAGCTACCTCTTCCAAGGATGATAGATACATGAACCAATGTTCTGGAAAAAACAAATGTAGTGACTGTTTTTAAAGAAGGAGGAGAAGGAACAGCTTGGTGGAGGAGTAATGAGGAGTGGGCTTAATTGCAATTTCTGGATGAATACTGCAGCAAGTAACTGTTAGCATCTGGAAATTAACAAGGAGATGAATAATGTTCAGTCAATGTGAATCTGTTAGGAGCAAAACATGTTGAACAAATCTAATTTATTTTTAGGGTGAGCAAAGAGCTTTGTGGCTAGAGGAAAAAAGTAGTTGCCATATATTGTGATAGGCTTTTGCCATTGTCTCTGAGAGTACTACCAGAAAATGAATTTTAGCTTGCTGGTGTGTAAAATGCAGAAGAGTGGAATGCATAAGCATCAGTAATAACTAGAATATTGTACTTGGTTTTGGCCAAAGAAACACACAGACAGATTTGAGAGAGCACAGAAGAGGGTGGTAAGAATGAGGACCTATCCAGGAAGGATGAGGCACAATAAAAGATCCAACAAACTAGACTTGTTTGGCTTGAAGAAAAGGAAAAACTGAAGAGAAGATGTGATAAATTTTTTTAAATATAAGGATTATTCTCAACAGGAAGAAAAAAATCATGTTCTCGGTATCTGATTGAGCTTAGATATTAAAAGAGTGTCACCAATATCAAAGATTGCCTTGACAGGCTTCTAAATCTCCATCACTGAGCATCACTAAACATGAGACGGATCGATATTTTGGGTATGATCCTGCCTTGTGACAGACAAATTGCTTTGGATCTTCTTTTGAGATCTCTTCTAGCTCTCAGATAATTTATGATTTCATACGTATTTCATTTGTTGTAGGTGAAGGAAGAGTTTTTAATGTCAATATAACCAGTGTATAAAAATATTTATTTTTCAGCTCCCAGTCTGAGAATTTGTCTCCCTTCACCTACGACACTTGTAATGTACAGATGTGGCAGCTTCAGACTGTGTATACTGGTTTCGTTCCTTAAGTATTGCTGCTAACAGCTTGCATGACATTGTGTATTGCTGTTAGGAAGGCTATAATTTCTGAGAAAGCTGCTTTTTGAGTTTTCTCATGTCTGTTGGAATCCTTTTATGTGGACAGTTTTGGTGCCCAACATGAAGTGAAACATTTCCAGAGGTGTCCCATTGTACTCCTTCTCTTGCAATTTGAACTCTGGTCAATAATAAGCATGCCTATAAATATTCATACATTAGTCCTGCAAAGAAGACTTGAGCAGCAAGGGCAATATTAAACTGTTACCTTGTCTGATAGAATTATTTAATTTTTAGAATATGAAAAATATGTGGAAAAGCTAATGCATTTATCATGTACTTCAGGAAGCCAGAAGATTTCAGAACATTGATAAATCGTGGCAGAGAATTATACAGAGAGCCCATGAAACGTCGAACATTGTGCAGTGCTGTGTTGGAGATGAGACTTTGGCACAGCTGTTACCACATTTGCTGGAACAGTTGGAAATCTGTCAGAAGTCACTGACTGGCTATTTGGAAAAAAAGCGTTTAATATTTCCAAGATTTTTTTTTGTATCTGATCCTGCTCTTCTGGAAATCCTTGGTCAAGCGTCTGATTCCCACACTATTCAGGTACAAGTAATAAAGTAATAGTGTTCTTCTGGTCAGTATTACTAAGTGAGGACCATGGAGGATTTTGTTGTTTATTTGAGAGAATTTCTTTCACTTATGGAAAGATTTACAGAGTATTCTAATACAGCATTTAAAGAATGCCATAATACAGCAAGTAAGAATGCCGTATCAGATAAGTTTATGGAGTTTTTTTTTTTCTGATTCTATTCTAGGCACATTTATTAAGTTTGTTTGACAATGTTAACCGTGTGGGATTTAATGAAAAAAACTACGACCAGATTTTATTGTTTGAATCTCAAGAAGGAGAACAGGTCAATATTATTGAACCAGTTTTAGCTCAGGTAATGAAAGTATATGTTGCAGTTTTTCATTATTTGATTTAAAGTAGATTTATGTTTGAGAGGCCAACAGTATTGCTATCATGCTATTATTTGACTAGCTGAATAAAAGCCTCCCAATGTGAGCAACAAGAGCAAAGAGTAGAAAGGACAGGACATTTGTGTCAGTTTGTAACGATTGCTTTACCTGTTTTCTCAGCAGTACTGCTGTGAAGTGCCAAATCCATCACATATCTCCAGAAGGGCAGTGGAGCAGAAAGAGGAAAGGAATCTTTTAAAAATTAGAGAATAACAAATGCGGAAATGGGAGTACGAAGGATTGGGGAAAAAAGTCACGTAGAGCTCTTGCTCCTTGTGAATTATTCATAAACTAATTCTTTAAAAATACTTTCTTGTTTATTTCAGGGCAATGTGGAATTCTGGTTAGGTCAGCTGCTGAATGGGATTAGGAAAACAATCCACACCATCATTAGACAGGCATCAATGGCCATTAATGATTCAGAATTTAAGATGTATGACTTTCAGGCAATGTTTCCTGCACAAATAGGACTTCTGGGAATTCAAATTATCTGGACCAGAGATGCAGAGAAGGCCCTGAACAGTACCAAAACTGACAAAAAGGTAGTATTTAATGAATCTTTGGGGATTTATTAAAAGCATTGTTTGTAACAGTACATATTGTGAAAAGTTAGAAGTAACATGTAGGAAAAAGCACGAAAGACTAGTTAATTACCCAGTATAACAAATAAACTAACAGGAAAACAGAGTAATAAAAAATGTGTTAAGAAGTCACACCTCCTCATTATTCCCCAGCATGTGCTTTAGAATTGTTCCTAATTCTGTGATTTTCTCTATTGTTTCGTCAGTGCAGTCGTCTTGGGAAAGGACAGTTCCTTAATTTGAGAATATGGGGAATCTTCTCCTGTTACTTTCACAAAATCAAATTTTGAAAGAAATAAGAGCTCCTGAACTTTGGGGGAGTAACTGGGCTTTGTGGACACTGGTCTACTCTATCCAAATGTATTATATCCTTCAGTTGATGAGCTCTTTTTCTGGGGAAGGGAAAGAACAGAAACTGTTTCAGGAGGTGTTGGTTTAATCTCAAACATGTGGAGAAGATGCTGTCAGCAACCAAGATGTTGTTACTAACAGTGAATCTATGAAGGAGGAAGGAGAGGATGTGAACTAAAGGGTTGCAAACTACCATTAATCAGGAAGATACAGTGAGATTGAACAAAGAACAAGTAACAACATCCTACCACAAAAGTAAATGCAGGGCAACTGCACCATGCTCTATTTTGATACTGCATGAAAGTAAGGGCTTAGACTATAGATAGAACCATGTACTGCTACATTTTCTGTATTGTTCAAAGTTTAAAAAGGGCATAAACCTTCTTTTAGTCCACTCTAGTTCATAGAATAACTAGGTGCAAAGATACTTTTGCATTAACAAGAAAGCAACTTTTGTGGTTGGTTGGGCTGAACTGCATGTGTGTGTTTGGGGGGTGTGGAGGTGATTTAATTCTCTGTTAGTTTTAACAGTGTTTTTAGCATTTTTTTTTCTCAGCAAACCATGTGAGTTTTAGACTCTGCATGTATTTACAGAAAGCTAGTGTGATTGTTCTCTCACACATTTGGAAAAGGAGTATAAATGAGCTGCTCTTTCTTAAATCTCAGTGTTTTTTGTTGTGTACCAGGAGCATCACTGTCAGAGGCTGATGCTGTTCACATAAATCAGTATTGTATGGTCAGTATTGTATTTTGTGGAACTTTGTAACAGATTTGGTACCACAAAATAAATTATTATTTTAGCATCAGCATCTAAAATTATACTACATTTTCCCCCTCCTCTGGTTAAAGGACGTGACAGATCTTCGGGTTCCTGTTCCCCCTAAAGAGTAGATACAGCTTGGGCTGATATATAATACCCAAAATCATTGACTGGTGGCTCTGAATATATGCAGGAATGCAGTCAGCTGAAAATGTAATGTATAGTAGAAGGAGCAAGAGTCTTGAAATAAAATCTTACAGTGTGACCTGTTCATCTAGATATAACCTTATTGGACTCTGTTGGTTAAGAATGCATGAATGGAAAGTAGCCTGCAAATCCAAATTTAAGATTCCAAGCCTAATAAATAAAAAGCAGAATATGGACATTATAAGCCTGGATGTTTTCAAAAAAATTTTTTTTAAAAATTTTTTTAATTCTAAATATTGGAAGAACAAATGGTGTTTGTATTAATATGATCATTCTTGCTTGTGGAAAAGGTAATGCACACAACAAATCAGAAGTTCTTGGAACTTTTAAATGATTTGATTGACATGACAACACACAATCTGACAAGAATGGAGCGCACAAAATATGAAACTTTAATCACCATTCATGTGCACCAGAAGGATATCTTTGATGATTTGGTAAGTTTTGGAAAACCTTCAAGGGACTTTCTGTGTGCATGGTCTTGCACATATAAAAAAATTATAAGCAGATCTTACAATCTATTCTCTTTGAGTAGCTGTGATAGAGCATATCAGATTTAGTTTGATTTAATATAGATGCCATGCAGTGAGAAGCCTGAATTTTTATATAGGTATGTTCATAGGTTTAGACTTCAGTTTTTAAAATGGTTGTTTATACTCATCATGCACAAATTCACTGTGAGCAAAGGAGTTTAACTTTTAAAATTAAACTATTCTCTCAACTTGAAGATTTAATGCATTATTTGACTGAAATGTAAATGTAAAAAAACTCCCTTTAGTATTCCTGTCAATCTTGTGATTTCTAACCCAACCTATGTGTTGATGTAAGGTAATAGTTATTCAAAGGCAAAAGCAGTGAGACTTCAATATTTGAAGAGGGTAGCAACAATAAATAGAACAGATATTTTAATTTTTTGATAATTGAGTTGCATCAGGCTTCCTTTAGATAAGTATATTGAAAGCGTAATTATAAAAATGGAAGTAAAATAACTTCCAAAGGGCTTGAATGATGCAAACGTCAATAATTCAATACTGCAGTGCTTAATTTATGCGTATATGATAGGAAGATAAAAGTTAGGTGCATATGTAAAGAAAAAGAGAAAATAATGAAGAAAAGTACTGAAATCTAGAAAGAAAACTGCTGGCTTCTAAGATAAGCATGGGGGTTTATCCTCTGCCTGTAATTTTTAATTTATCTTCATAACTATTTCTTAATTATTTTAATGTCATATTATAATAAAATTATGGAAAATTGGTTAAATTTAAAGGTCCTGTATGTGACATAAAAAGTCAGGAGCGAGTCCAAAACTGAGGAGAGGGTTCTTAAGTGGTATATGTAATAATATCCTTCTCTCTTAAAACATCCTGTTCTCTGCTGAACACGTCCTTTTGTGATTGAGATAAAGGAGAGGGAGGTGGCTGAGATTCCAGAACCTCCTCTTCACCTTACACCATGTTTGTAAGGCCAATAACCAGGGCAACATGGTTATTGTAAGAGGCCAGTGGCTTTGAGATCCAGTGCCAATAACAATGAATCAAGATCTATTAATTACCACAAATCTAAATATGTGCTTGGCAAGTTCATACTGAAAAATACAACCCAAATAAGCAAGCACACAGATGTCTATACAATGTATTCAAATATTGTCCACAGTTTGTTATTTCTGTGAGCAATGGTGCAGATACCATGCAGGGCAGATGGTATTGTTCATTTTTTATGTTTTCCATGACTGTTTTTCAATATCTCTGTGAGACACAATTCATAAACTCTGTGCACAATTCAGAGGAAAATCAAAGTGGACAGAAGGTTCAGAGCATATCATAGACAGGTTTGAAAAGATAATTCCGGGTGTCTTGACTCCTGACAGATTCTGTGCTCATTCTTCAAGGTAATGAATTTAAATGAAGTAGACCCTTTTTTTTCTGTATGGAATTTAAGATTAATTTATTACTGATTCATTTCTGTATTAATGATATTTCTTTTCCATAACAGGTCCGTATGAACATTAAATCTCCGTCTGATTTTGAATGGCAAAAACAGTCTCGATTTTATTTTCTTGAAGACTTGGATAAATGCATTATCAAAATCACTGATGTAGAGTTTACCTACTGCAATGAATACTTAGGGTGTACAGACAGGCTTGTTATAACTCCCTTAACTGACAGGTATTCATAAAAGGAGCTAAGATTTAATTCCTTTGACTTAATTCTTTTAACTTTCATGAGCCAGAATTACTTCGATTGCGCTACAATGCTGCAATACCGCTGGTGAACAGCAGAGGCCAGTGCTTATATATTCAGCTGTTGAAAGCAGGTTGAATTTGAGTGCTTGCTTGAGCTGTATGAGCTGTGTTTGGCATTGAAAAACTTACTTGTTCTCAAGATAAATACACCTGAACACCATACACTTCATCAGCCTCAACAGAGTCAGTCTAAACACCAATATATTGCTGCCTTCAGTAAGCAAGTAGTTGCATGAGAATTCGGTATTACAGCAAGTGATTAATTTGAAGTCACCCTGTAGGAAAAAGCAGTAACTCAGAACATAGCATTGCATAACTAGTGCAAGTATGGTTTTAAGCAAGGCCTATGGGGATTTGCAGGACTAAACACAGAAAAACTCTGAGGGTAAACATAAGGAGAACTTTTTATTGCTGGAGTGTTATTTACACAGCACAGTACCATTAGATGCCTATTTTCCTAAAGTACTTGGTCAGTCCAGGCAAGAGACAGATCTATTTGCTATGCCAGAGCTTGTTCTTTTACATGTGGATACGAATGGCAAAATACTTTGCATGTTCAGTCATTTATACAATCATAGCATTATAGAGTGGTTTGGATTGTGTGGTTTGGTGGGCTGTAAAGATAATCTAGTTCCAACCCCCTTAGGCTGGGACATTCCCCTGTAGACCAGTTTGCTAAAAACCCCATCTTGAGTTAATGTTGGAATTGTCTTTGGATTGTCTATGCTACTAGCTTTTATTTACTAATGAAAATTCAGATTTTTTCCTGAAAAAATTATTCCCTGTGAGCTATTTAAGAAAGCCAAACCCCTGCGTGTGGATACCTGGTTTTTAATAAATAACACACATCTCCCAAATTCTATGTTATGCACCCTACTGTTCCTGTGTTAGATAGAGGTTTGATTGCAGCAGTACCCATGCACTTGATTAGTGGCTATGGCAGGACTACCACACTGACAATATTTTTGCCCACCAGGAGAGCCAATATCAAGAAAATGTTGTCATTCAAAATTTATTCACAGAATTAAAATGCAACCAGGGACATGGTCATGGCACCAAGCCTGCCAGTGTTCAAAAGGCGTTTGGACAATGCTTTCAGGCACGTGGTGTGGTTTTTGGGTTTGTTTTGTGCAGAGCCAGGAATTGGACTGGAACTGGACATAGGATGTATTATGATTCTACAAGGTGCTGTGTCACATGAGATTGAAAATTAGAGCAGGGTGACATGATTGAGGAAAGCAAGCCTTTTAAATGAGTTCAAACTATAATAATAATAATAATAATAACAATAATAGTAATAATAATAACAACAACAACAACAAGAGAACAGTCATATCTCTCTTTGGACAACCCTGGAAGAGCCTAATGAAGCTGCAGGGATTGGAGGCTGTCCACTGTCGTGCGGAAAAGGTATTTGAAGAAGACATGTTTCCTAGTGTTTGCATGGGAAACTTATGTACCTAAGCAATGTTGCACAACAACAGATTTTATTCCCCTTGTGGGCTTTTTCCATTTTAATGTTTATAATACTGTGATGTGGAGTTGTCTGAGCTTCTGAAAATTTTCAGGTAATGGTGTCTTTGTTCCATTAATCAGCTTGGAGTCAAGTGCTGTTTGACTAATGATTTCATGTTCAGAGAGATTCCCTAAGCACATTATAAATACACAGAGTTGGTAAAACCTTGCATCACGATAATGGCACTGAAACTGAATGCTCCTACACATCATATCAGACACAGTCCATGTCATGGCATACACCAAAAATGAAATTGAAGGTCTATATAGAACTTGTGCTAGATATTCAGTTTGTCCTTACCTCATTTTCAGTAGCAACATTGTTAGGGAGTGGTATTTTTTATGTGTTAAATGACTGCCTGTTAACTGATCACCGAGTAATAAGGTCATAAGGCATTCTTACTGCTATATTAGAGTGAGTATTTTGTTGTTTCATAAGAAGTCATACTAGGTGCTATAATTTGGGGTTTTTTCCAGTGCCCACATATTTTATCTCCCCACATATATAATAAAGCTATTGAGTTTCACAGTGCTAAAATGTGTTTGCTGTGATTCTGGAGCATTGGAGATTAGAACAACAGGCTTTCTACACCCTTCAGTAACCTCCACACCATCTGGGGAGTCTGAGACTTAAACCTGAGGATCTCAGTCCAGGATGGAGGCTGAAGCAGAAGATGGTCATAGGACTCATGGATTCCTCCTCTTTCTCCATCACCCATTGCAGTCTTCCTTCTCATCCATTACCCTCCTGGAAGTCAAAGACCTCACATGACTGGCAGCAATGCTGTGGTTTGGCTGCTATGGAAATGTCAAGAACAGGAGGTGCTTCCATGCTCTGTGCCTTCCTGCTGCCAGATCAGAGAGCCCATCTTGAGCGCTCTGAGGAGACAGTAGGAGGGAGGGGGAAAAGGCAGAAGTCCAGTGGCTCTGGGTGCTGCAGAATGAGGCTAAGTCATGGAGGAAGGGTGTATGATAGTCTGAGAATATCACAATACTACAGTATTTTGGCATTCCGCATTTAGAATTGGCCTGTGGATTTCCTGGGCTGTTGCAGTCATGGCTGTGCTGGATGAATGCTTTTCTGCAGGTCGAGCAAAGTTGGTCCTGGTGACTCAGCTTCACAGCGTGCAAAGAGCTTGACTGAGGCCTCACCACATGGAAGCACAACCATTTCTGCCTGCTTCCCCAGCTCTGGATAATACAACTGTTGTGGTTGCATTGATGGACCTCAAGTAATTAATGGTAGGAAAAGATTCACAGATCTGTTTGTTCTGCCTTTAGGTGTTACATCACTCTGGCACAGGCCCTGGGCATGAGTATGGGTGGTGCACCAGCAGGACCTGCCGGGACAGGGAAAACAGAGACAACTAAAGACATGGGCAAATGCCTGGGAAAGTATGTTGTTGTGTTCAATTGTTCAGACCAAATGGACTACAGAGGACTTGGTCGTATTTATAAAGGTAAGAAAGTATCTCCTTTGTTCATTTTAGAGTCATAAACTTTTGTCCCTTCAGTAGTGAGTTAGCAATGATTTGGAAGGCATTTTCATCTCCGTTTCCTCTTCTTTCCAGGCAGTCATCAACTTTACCTGATATTTGATTTTATTTGATTTTCCCTTTTTTTTTTCCTGCATGCTTTCCAGTAATTTTTCTGTCTAAATATTATTGGATGGTGTTTCCTGTCTATGTCTACTTTTCCTTATCCCTTTTAATCCTGTCTACTGTTTGGGGTTTTTTTAATGCCTCTATCCCACCCATCCCATGTGGAGAGGATTTGTATCTATTATTTGCCATTTTTGTGTTGAACAAGACAATCAAATGTGAAGCTTAATGATGTTGTGCAAGGCAGGGAAATATGCAAAATGTTGCAGTGTCTTATTTCAGACTCTGGGATTCGTTTGGAACCAGGAAAATGCGACAGTGGTCAAACTCTGACAACTCTTCATGATAAGCAAATCTTTGAATTTAGTTTTGCAAAGAGTGATTAGTGATCTCACATGTGTAGACTCGGTTATAATGGTCTGTTTTCTTGTATATAGCTGCATTTATACATGGACTGGCAGACTACAGAATGCCACCATTTTCTGTGAGTGGTGGGCTTTTGACTCTAACATAAGGTATCATAAACAAAATTTTCATGGTTGTAGTATCTCCTGATATAACCTGGGGGTAATATTTAGTTTTAATTAAGAATATTTAATTAAGACTATTTTAATTAAGAATATTTAGTTTTAATTAAGAAGCCAGCAAAGCTGGCCACGATTTTTTAAACAGAGGAACATTTCTGAGCTAGAAGCTCAACCAGCTATGCATGTGAATACCTTCAGTTGAGGTCACAAGTTTCTCAAAGCACCTATTGTAACCCCCACAGCTTTGGGCCAACTTTTGATTGCACATCTTTTATCATGTGCAGACCTTTAGTGTCAGAGGTTTATTTTGTTCACTGTTATTAGACAGAAGAGGCCTGGGATGTCTGAATATGCTCATAATGCCAATCTACTGGTTCTCTGCTGTACCTGCAGTCATCAGTCTGTAGGGGAGATGTCAGCTGGTTTCTCCTTGCAGTGGGTTTATCTTTGATCTCACCAAGCTGTTGTCTTCTTCTGCTCTACTCCTTCTGTGAGAATGTTTGTATCTCTTTACGTTCACTTCTCTGTATTAAACTGTTTGTGACTTGTGTCAGTTCAGACACCTAGTTTTGTGTCCTTGCTTTTTTCTGTCTTCCTATCCTGAGCACTTTGGTAACTTATCCTTTCCCATTTCAGATTGAGGTAACAGTGATAATTGCAGCCTGTCATTGATTTCTTTTATTAAAACTGGACACAATTTCTGTGTCTAAAAGCACAAGCTTTCTTTTTCTGTTGTTTTTCTATAAGCTGACCATTTTCCATATAGTATTGTCACCATATGCTACAGAAGCAAAGTAATACTGTGTGGTGTGTCCTCCTTCGCTGGCTGCCTCATTTAATGGCATGCTGGCATTCAATATGAGCTAGAAAAATGATTATAGAACTCATCTAATTGCTGCTCAAGCAACCATGATGCCTGTGACTGCTTATCTCAGTAAATTTGCAAGTGGGATCTAGCTTGCTTCTCAGAGAATTTGCCTGAGAAATAGGTAATAGATCCAGCTGAATAGAGCCTGAATAGGGTAGAGTTTTCAGTATTCATCAGGCTGTTGTGTGTCTGGGAGTGAAAGTATAATTCTGTTCTTGCTCTATCACCAGTGTTTCCACAGCCAAACTTTTCACTTTTTCTGGTGCTGTGGGTCAAGTCATCAGACATTAGCAGGTTTAGCAGTGAAGAGAAAAGAGGCAGGGAGAGGAGGTGTTGTCCTGTCTGCAGGCATGTTTCCAGACTTCTTCTGTAAACACAAGAATTTTGATCTTCAGAAAAAAGAAATAGAAAAATATTACATAACTAATAGAGCATATATTGTATACTATAAAATTATGATTTGAAGCTCTTCTGGTTGGGTCAGAGTTGAGGTTTGGTCTTCCTGTTTCCTTCTTCCCATCTCTTTTGTTTTTCTGTGTGACTCAAGAAATTCATAGGCAGATGATCCAATTGATGTGTTCAAGGCCTGGACTTTGATCTTTGATAGTTTTGTTTTTCAAATTTGAACCAAAATGTAGGTTCAGATACAATTTGTCACCTCAACTGGACCAGAGGTAACCTGAGAAAATAGTAGGGATGCAAGCAGGAAGGTGAATTTTCAAGTTTTCTATATCAAATTCGGTGTTGGAATTGCCCACGAATAGCAAACCAGTGATACTTCATCGCTGTTCCTGAAAAGTGTTGGTGGATACCCTTTAGAAAACCTTTTGTCTGTGGTTGCCAGTAGATGGGTATAAAAGTTGTGTTTGCTTTGGTTCTGTTTCCTATAGTTACAGTCAAACAATTGCAGTCTTACCTGAAGTAACTTTTTGTGATTTGGTATTTAATGCAATATTTAACGTCAGATTTTGTATTTATCTTAATTCAGAAGGTGGATACACAAGTCTGGCATTCTGTAAATTCTTTCAGGACCAATGATTATTTTTTAGTTTGCTGCTTCTGGGTTGCACTTGGGCTAGACAGACCCTTGTTTCGGTGACATTTCCATTGAATTATGTCACTATAGCTCTATTCCTGTGTGAAATCTGGGGAAAAAAACATGGAAAAATACATAGAAAGAGACATGGCACTGCATTGCAGGTATGCATTTTATAGTCTGAGGGGCTAATAGCTATTCTGTGAGATTCTTACATCATGTGAGAACCAGGTCTGTAGGATATCTGTATTGATTGGGGCAGGGGTGTTGCCACAGTTTTAGATATAATTAAAGATCTCTTTAGTCCTGTCCTTTATTTTCTGCTTTTACTCTTTTTCTGTATTTGATAACCATAATATGTTCAGCATGGGAACAGAATTTAATTTGCAATATGACAAAATTACACTGTCTCTGAGCTGTTTTGCAGCAGAGAGTTTGCTTGCTGGGCCCTTGCTTGTGTGTGTGTTTTTAGCACACGTGTATTTTCTTTCCTTTTTCTTTTTAAGCACCACCAGAATTAAATAATTTATCAAAAAGTGAATTTATTCAAAGCTATGGGATGTTGGCTTGCCTGAGAATGAGGTTTCCTAATTCCATGCAGCAGGTGGCATTACAGAACAAGTGATTTTTTTTTTCCCTTTCCCAAAGAAAAATTGTTTGGTCAAAACTGAATCTCACCATTCTATAGAGAAATTAATTTCAAAACCCTTTAAGATACAGACAGTAAGTGTAAGAGACAATATTATATGGAACTAAGTTCTTAGTTAAAGAATATCCAGCTTTAGAGTTTTCCTTGTATCCCAAGAGTAGATATTTATGTTTAATAAACAAAGAAGAAAACCCCCACTTTTTTGGGTTTCTTTTTAGAATGGATCCTAGGAGTCATGTAACACATGTGAGAAAAGGGGAAAAATGCATTTGAAAAATCTCCACAATAACTTTTTAATCAGGGAACAGCAAGAATGGGGCAGCTCCATGAGGGAAGACGAGCCAGGAGCCCAGGGTGACCAGCACAGAGGCAGGGCCAGGGACTTCCCTCACCAGGGCACAGTCCCACAGTGCCTAAGCAGGGCAGGTTGTTGACAGCTTGTTCCCATCAGCAGTCCAGTGACCATCAGACAATGTGAAATGACCAGCTGGATACAGGGTCCATCTAGGAAGTTCAGTCAGAAACAGCAGGAGGCAGGACTGCAGGTAAGACTGTGGAGTTGTGGGCTCTTCCAGGAAGTTCATTCAGCAATTCAGGATGACAGGAGATGGGACTGTGCACAGCCCTGCACACGATACAGCTGGGGCCTGCCTGAGCTGCAATGGAACTCCTGGACTGGAGGACAGAGGGTGGATAGAAGCCTCAGGAAGGGCTGTTGAGGGCATCCAGGGCCCAGATATTCCTCACGAAAGGAGGGGAACATTGGTTAAAGGACTTGCTGCCACCTATGAAGTCAAGGAACATTCTTCATTTGTTTTCAAAGACGGTAGGATTGAGTATTGTTTTAAATTTGGTAACACTCTATAGAATTACTTTAATCTTTGTATCATTATGGCATTGTGGTATTTGTATATATTCCACTTGCTTTTAATTTTTTAAATTAAGTCCATGTAACTTTTCATTCTCTTTAAATTCTTTTCCTTTGGAGAATCTTTTTTCCTTATAATACCACAGAAATTAATTAGAAGCAATTTAGGGAAGGATTACATATGGAATTGAGATAAGTTTCATGGGAGATCTGCAGTATTACCCAGACTGAATCAAGTCTTAAGAAGCCAGTTTTGGTTGTACTACCACTGATTTTGATCTGGTTTGACTCCTCTAGTTTTGTTCTTCCAAAATTACATGGGTAAAAAAAGAACAATTGATGCAACAGTATTAAAAGAATTGGTTAATGGGCATGAAAAAAGCATAAAAAATGAATGTGAGAAAAGAAACATAAAAGCAGCCTTAAGGGCACTTGGAGTAAGATGAGAGTTTCTAGAGGAACATCTTAAAGGGCAAGAGAAGATCAGACAAGGAAAAGTAGAGGGAAGGGAAGTAGCATATTATGAGAAGAACAGGCTGAGCAAAGGCAAGAGAAGAAAAAAAATGAAAGAGAAAACAAGACAAAGTGAAAAAATATGTCTTCATAGTATTATTATTGATTTTTAAACACTTTCTCTTGAACTATCTAAAGTTCTTAAGGAATTAACTTTACACATAAACCACCCATAGATTTATTTTACCAGTGCTATAGACATTGCCATATAAAGTATGGGGATTCAGGGGAACTCTGGGCTTGGTTATTCAACATTGCAAACACACAAATGCCTTTTCTTGGACATGTGCTTTATTTCTGCATTTAGCACTGCCTTCAAACTGCTTAAGCCAAGCTGAGCTCCACCAGTCCAGTGGAGTGAATTAAACACTTCTGAACATTTGTAGGTATGGACCCAGGCAATAGGAAATACTAGTCTAGTGTGGTCTTTGGGAAGGGAGAGGTGGCATCCATGAAGCTCCTGCATAGACTTACTAGCCTTTGTCTCGTGTGAAATGGGTGTGGAACAGCAGGGGATTACGTAGCTTTCCCACTACTGCTCTGGAATGCTGCCATTGTAGACTCTCCTGTTTCAATCCTGTTAGCATGATACAGAAGAAGGAGTACTTGACTTTCCCAAAAGCCATTAATTTCTTGATGTTTGCGGGTACTACTGTCTGTCTAAAACTCCATGGCCTATTCCAAATAACAATTCTAAGTGTGACATCAGATTCTTTCCTTGCTCTTGAACAGTAGGATGTTAATCTCCAGTAATTTTTTACCTATGAATTAATTGTTATAAAATGCTTCAATGCTTCTGTCAGAAATGTAGTGCTCTCTATTTGGTTTTGTGCTTTTCATTTAGGTAAGTGTTTCTCAAGCTCATCTTTGACAACTTCACCGCCTGCATAGACGAGTTTCCATGCTATATGCACATTTATGCTACTATATGGTACTACATACAGCATTATTGAACACTTTTCACCTAATGGTTGCTATAGAAGTCTAGGATTCTTTGTAAAGAAGTTTATGTATCTTTCATTCAAGGGGTGATACTTTTTCTGGGTGTCATTAATGCACAGCCCAACTTATTTTGAGTTTTTACTTCTCATTTTACTCTGTGTTCGTGTTGTCTGTTCTTCTCATGTTACACTGAGTTGTACAGACCATGCTCTATTTTGTATATAAATTACTCTTGTTTGATCTGATATTTTAACAGAATATTTCCCTTTTTGCATTTCTTAGGTTTAGCTCAGTCAGGTGCATGGGGTTGCTTTGATGAATTTAACCGCATTGAACTTCCAGTTTTGTCAGTGGCTGCTCAGCAGATACATATTGTACTTCAGTGTAAGAAAAAAAAGAAACCTCAGTTCACTTTCACTGATGGTGACGTCGTTGACATGGACAGAGAATTTGGTATATTTCTGACTATGGTATGTCTGTAAATACATGTAAATGGCATCATTGTGAAAAATCTTCCCTGTTTGATTTCCTATTGAAATTTCCCTGTTGAAATATTATAACTTTCTGTTAGAAAATAGTTAATGAAACTTGAAGAATAATTTGGTAAAATCATTATGATATTATTTTCTCTTGTCCATATTTTTTAATTGGATCTTAGGACTTGAGGTATGGATTTATCATTAACTACATATTTTAAGGACTTTTTTACTTAATATTTGACAGATTGAGATTGAATTTAACCCCCTTATATTTTTAGTCAAAGTCTGTCAAAATAAACCAGAAGTAATTGACCAGTGCAAGGACTACTGTAGTTGGTCTGGTCAGTATTTTACCACCTGTGAAGTACTTTTGACCACAGTCTTAGAAGACAGCATGAAGGAAACCACTCTGGTTCACTGGCCTCCTGAAGATTTTTCTTTGGTGCCTGTGGACTGCTTCCAGCAGTGCAGGAGGCAAAGCAGCAGGAAAGTGTAAGAATGCCTTAAAAGCATCTTTGTATCTCTCCCTCCTTAGCTACCTACCTACCCGCAACACAAAATGGAAGCCTTTGTCTTTATTTTAGGGTGTCCTACCTTTGTAAAAGTGCTAATGTTATCACTGTAGTTTGAAAAAGAGGTCAAATAAGTGCCATACAAAGGCCGGGGGGAAGACAGTTTGGAAAGAGCTGAAAGAGATTAAGAAGTTATCACTGCACAGCTAGTGACTACAGTTGTCACAACTGAGTCATGCAGTACTCCTATGAATGACTTAGACATCTTCAGTGAAAGGTCAGATCCATTAGTTTACATTATACTCGGTAATGGCTTGCACTGCTTGACTGACTTTGCACTGAAATGGTCTGGGAATGCTCACAGGGGACAGTAACGTCCAGCACTGGAGCACTGTCAAGACTCTGAGGAAGTAACCATCTAAAAGAGCAAGATCTGTAAGTGGCTGTCTGTCCATATCTGTGAGTCTTGGACCTCTCCAAATCCTGTACTTCATGAACCGCAGTATTGAGGCAACTGTGTACTGATGTGTAATTTTGACATGCTCAAGTTATCCTTTGTAATCTCACATGTGCTCCTGTGTTTGCCAAATGATTATCAGAAAAGATAAAACTTCCTATTGTGCCATCGTTATATACTGTTTGGGTTTATAAATTGCATTTTCAGAACCCCGGCTATGCAGGACGACAAGAACTTCCCGAAAATCTGAAGATTCAGTTTCGCACGGTTGCCATGATGGTGCCTGACCGTAGCATTATCATGCGAGTCAAGCTGGCAAGTGCTGGTTTCCGAGACAACCAAGTCCTTAGTCAAAAATTCTATACACTCTACAAACTCTGTGAAGAGCAGTTATCTAAACAGGTAAAATAAATATTTGTCCAACGGTAAGCTGTCACTAGAAGGATATGGAGATAATATACTTTCATAGAATATGTAATTATTTTTACACTCATGAGCCTGTACATTTTTTAGGGTTTTCAGTTTCAAGTTCTAGAAACAGAATCTGAAATGATCATGTTGTTTTTATTTTTCACAGTAAATTGAGTAGTATAGGAAGTCTGATTTGTGATTGTTAACAGAGTGCAGTTACTGGAGAAGTTATGAGGAACGGTGTATATTGCTGCGCTGAACTTGCAGAGGACACATTTTTCAATGTCTTCACTTATGAAGGCCAGATCTATTTCAGAGGCAGTGTAGGAATTGTAAATAACTACAGAGTGCCTACAAGGCTCTGTCTTGCTGAATGCTACTAGAAACAGAAAACTGCTATTCCATTTAGGATGGGGTATTTAAGTAGAAACAAAAATGGTTCTTGCCTTTTGAATGCCCTGTGCTGGCTGTCCACTAGAGGGTCTCAATGAGAAATCATATGAACAGTAGATAAATTCTGGCTCAAATGCCTGCTTTGGTTGAATAGTGATGAACCTGGGCTAACCGACTACAGTCTTTGTTATATAATTTCAGTTCTTTACCACATATTTATTTAGTGCCTGGCCCATAAGTTTTCTTACTGCCTCAGTTTGTGTGGTCATTTTTTGTCCAGGACATGATTCTTTCCTTCAATGTGAAAAAGGCACATAAGCAGGCATCAGAAATTTTACCTTCTACCTCTGCAAAAGTGCTTTGCTTATTTTGTGTTGTCACAGATGCTGGAACTGGTTCACCCTTCGACAGTGTACTTAAAAATTTAATGCACACACCCAAACAAAACCTAACTGTGTACAAAACTAACCATCTTGGGGGTGTGCAATGTTTTATAAAAAATGATTATGGCATCTGCACGATGAGTGCAGGATTTCTCTGTGTAGTTTGGTCATTTCTTCAGCGGAAATTGCCCTGCAGCCTCTTAGATAGCAAGATTCTCCATTTATCATGTTAATCAACATACTGAAGCATATAAGCAAGCCTTATCAGTTGGCCTAGGGATCATAGGAACCGCCTGGAGGACTCTGTGAAACTGCCTGAAATTCCCACCTGGAAAACTCCTGTGCCAATTAGTCAAATGCTTTGTTGTGAAGGCAGGTAGCTCAATCACCTTGTCTCAGATCAGTCCTTTGCCTCACATATGCTGATGCTAGCAAGGGAGTTCCTTGATGTTTATGAAAATTAATGACCAAGTGCTCTGGGTGTGCACATTGGCACAGCCCTTACACTCAGCTACATCGCAATTTTATATCTGCATTTAACGCTTATATCTCTCTTATAACTTAAATTCCATAGTTCTTACTATGTAAGCCATGATGTCAGTGGGGAATAGTCTTCCATATTATGTAATTTCTTCAGGACCACCTAATATTTCTACAGTATCCATCAGAGAAGCCATGGTGATCTTTCTTCTGACCATTTATATCATGTATCATATCGTGGATCACTATACTTGGTAGCATGAGCCAGGAAGCACAGCTTTCTGCAAGCCTGTGGTAGTATGCTAGTTTGTCCTGCCTGTGCCTGTGAGCTGCCCTTTGGACAGTCCTGCTCTTGTATAAATCTTATATAAATATATATAAATCTCATATAAATATATATGCTGTTATAAAATCAAAGAAAAACTAATTTTTTTCTCTGGGACTTCTGGAGGTGAACAGGTGCTATACCTCTTCTCAAAGTGAGATCAGCTAGAGCAGGTGGCTCAGCATCTTGTCTAGATTAGCTCTGAATATCTCCAAGGGTAAACACTGCACAGCCTCTTTGGTCAAGCTGTTGAAGTGTCTGACCACCTTGTCTAGTCACCATTTTGTCTGTGAGGATGTTATTGGAGACAGTGTTGAAATCTCCTGGAATGGCTCTGCCTTGCTGTGTTACCCTTCCAGCAGATATTGGGGTGTGTCAATCCCCCATTGAGGATCAGGGTTTGCAAAGATGAGGCTAATCCCAGTTGTTGAAAGAAAGATTCATCAGCTTCTTCCTTATCAGGATGTTTGCAGCAGACATCTGCCACAATGTTGTTGAACCCTCTAATTCTAACATGAATTCTCTCAGCTGGGCTCATTAGGCATCCTCAGGGAAAGCACTCCCACTCTTTCACTTTAAAGGGCAACTCCCCATCACTCCATCCTGGCTTGTCCTTCCTAAAGAACCTGTATCCATCCATTGTACCTATCCCCCCACATTTCCTAGTTTGACTGTAACCCTGTACCTACACACAGAGCTGTAATCTTTCCCTGTTTTGTTGTCATGCTGCATGCCTTAGCAAACAGGCACTTCAAATTAGCACCTGCTTCTGCTGTGAGAGCTTCTACCACGATGCTGTTCTCTTCACCCTTCCTTATCTGCACACATACACTCAAGAAGGGTCACTTTCAACACTGTTCCACAATTCTTGATGTCTCTCTTGTCCACCACAGACTGTATATTCTGCTTCTCAGTTGGGTCCACCACTTCCTCACTTGAATGTGTGTTGTTATTGTAGTAGTAATGAAATAATTTGAAACACTTCCTAAAGTTCCTTGTGAAGTTTATTGTAGGTTGGGGAATACATCTAATGTGTGATTATATAGAGAGAGATCTAAGGAGTTCATCAGATTAGATATAGGAGTCTCATGAACTGAACATTTTTCTAAGAGTACAGTGGGACATAAACTGCTTCTGTGTAGTCAGAAAACTAAAATGATAAAGTACAGACAGTCTTTCTTAGAGGCATATTTGATTAGACATTAGGAAGAAATTCTTGACTGTAAGGGTAGTGAGACACAGGAACAGGTTTCTCGGTGAGATTCTGGAATCCCCATCTCTGGAAGTGTTCAGGGCCAGCTTGGATGGGGCTCTGAGTAACCTGGTCTAATGGAAGATGCCTCTGCCCATGGCAGGGCATTGGAACTAGATGATCTTTAAGGTCACTTCCAACTCAAACCGTTCTGTGACTCTATAATTCATATTAATCTTTCTTTCTTGGTGGAACTTATTTATTTAATTTTTTAATAGTAAATTTGAAATTCCAAGTTAAGTAATGCTGGGTTTTCCAGGCAGTTGACTGGAAAGATTGGGGTCACATAAAGAACCAGTGCAATAGGAAATGGCAGAACATTGCCTGTTTTCAGCAAATGCAATATATCAACAGAAGAAAATAAAATAAACAAGCATTCACCAGCTGAACTTACCTCACAGAAAATCTAAAAGGAATGTGCCAGAAGAAATACATGAAGACCTCCAGACATTTATACACACAAATGCAGACTCTGTAGAAAGAGGAACTCTGACTCATGAGTAGCCAAAGGCATCCTGAGTGACTGTCATCTCCTTTGGTAAAGAAAAACAATAAACAGTAAAGTAAAAGAATAGTCCTTAGCAAATGTAGAAAGCCCAAGGTGTCCACAAGCCTGTGAAGGAGTTATTCTGACAGAGCCCCCAAAGCTGAATTATTTGGCGTTGTTACAGGACTTCTTCCCCAGTACCTCCTTCCACAAAGCCTCACACAGCTTAGGGAAAAACAGAAACTGAAAAGAAAAATCTAACAAAGCTTGAAAGCAAGTGAGATGATAATCCCTTTTTGAGACTCATCTCTTTAAGGTGCTTTCATGTGGAGAAAACCACTGATATTCCTTTTTTTCTTTTCCCCATGGAGCAAACTATGCTTCTAGTACTGAGATTTTTTTCAGATTTTTAATTCTTCCTTACAAGAGCATCAGCTATACCACTGCAGTCTATTTTGCTCAAGCACAATCTTTAAAGATTGCTGTTAAAAGATGTAGCAAAGAAATAACTCATAATCCACATTTGCCAGTGAATACTAGCTGTTCTGTGCCATTCCTGAAAGGCAAAACAGTTGTAAAACTGGAAAACAGATTAGGATAAATAAGTGATAGTCACCTTGAACCACCCATCATGCAGGTCAGTTGGAATGCACCAGAAATTCTGTCTTTAAAAGTCATTTAAGCTTATTTTAAGTTTTCTGATAGGTATGAAAGTATTTCTTCAAATTTAATAAAGTCATCACTTCTATAGAATCATAGACTTGTTTGAGTTGGAATGGACCTCCAGAGGTCCAACTTCTTGCTCACCATGTTAGAGCAGGTTGCTAAGACCCTTTTTGAGTTTTGAATACTTCTGAGGATGGTGATATTCAGTCTCTCTGGGTACCTTTTCTGTGTTTGTCCACTTTTATTGTGAAGAAGCTTTTCATTATGCAAACTGCTGCAATTCCCTAGGTTGAAAATTTTGACCATTGCCTCTTTTCCTTTCATGTAGTCATCATTTGCTAGACTCATTCCAGCATGTCAATGATGGTCATCTAGCATGGAGAAAAAGAAATGTATCAGTTCTTGTCATGATTCTGGGCATTTCACTAGGACATGCCATTTACCAAATGATGATGAAGTCAGGTGATGTCTGACTTCATCAACATCACATGAAGTTGTTAATCTTTTTGTGTTAATGTTTCCATGTGCAAGTAAGATTTCCTGGCAGTATGTGGCTGTATATTGATACCTAACTTTTTCGACTTGTAACAACTTGGCACCTGATTGAATAATAGAAAATGAAGCAGGGCAGAGCCTTGAGGAATCATCCAGTTACCTTTCTGGAGGAAAACCAATTCTTAATTAAATGATTTGCTATAAATGTTTGTCACTGTTCTTAACATTTTCTATTGATGGATAGGTTTCATTTTCCCCAGCAACCTGATCCAAAGTTTCGTTTTTGTTGTGGTCACAATGTTTTCTCTAAAAGTTAGCTTGAATCCCCCTTGCTGTAGTTAAGCACATTACTTCTTTTCCTTTCTATACCTCCTGTCTTCCTCTTTGTAGTTATCTTTTGCATGTTGGAGACTTTTGCCATCACTCATCCAACATATTCTCTCTTCCTATTTCTACAGTAGATTTTGTATTACTTTTTCCTGATATAGTATGTTTTCTAATCAAATGATAACATTTTTTTCTTTTCAAATTTCTCTTCCATAGGGTTCATCTTCAAATGTGGAATCCAGCTTTTGGGCACAGTATAGAAATACCAACTATAATGGAAATATATTTTCAATTGTCCTAAAAAGGACACTTTATTTTTGTTGCCCACTAAAATTGCAGATAAGTCACTGGGGAGCTTGTGACTTCAATCCAATCAGATATTTTTCCACAAAGCTTTCTGCACCTGAAATGTTTCTCAACTCAATGAAGAAGAGTTGTTACTCTGTATTTGTGAAGTTGGTTGTTACCATCTTCAGTATTTTGCACTTGCCTTTAAGTAATGGCATTGCACATAGCTAACTTATTGAATTTCTCTTGATAATTTTGAACTCTAGTTGGGATCTAGTTCACCAGTTTCGTATCATCTGCAAACCTAATCAATAAGTTATTTATTGCTGAAAATCCTGGGATTTACACAATGTATTGTCCCAGTTTGTCAACCTGGGAAACAGGGGTGGGCTCTGTACCACCAGAAAGTACACTTTCTGGTATGGACATACAACACTAGAAAATACCTTCAGGATTTGATAACAACAAAACTGGAAATCTGTTTGAAAAGACGAAGAATTGTGTATTTAATCATATTGAGAAGTTCAATAACATTTATTTATTTAGTGAATTTAATTTTCAGCCTTCTCTTGATTTTTGTTTTGATCTTTTTGATCTTTATAGTTCCAATTTTGTTTATGCTTTATTTCAAGGTTCACTATGACTTTGGGCTTAGAAATATCCTGTCTGTTTTAAGAGCACTTGGAGCAGTGAAAAGATCTAATCCCCAAGAGCCAGAGAAAACTGTTGTGATGAGAGTTCTGCGGGACATGAACCTCTCCAAACTGGTACTGTAACACTGGTGACTTTCCCCAATAGAGTATTTTGTTTGCATTTTTAAGGGTCTTTATTATGCACTTTGAAAAGCTATTTTTCTTCAGCAGTTGGATACATTATTTTCTAGTTTTTAATATGATTTATAAGTGAGTTGAGAATCAGAATACAGTTACTGTGTGAGCACAATTTGTCTTTTAAAGAGAGGAAAACACATCATAAGCTTTAGCTGAAAAAATCTTTGGAAATACCACAAGATCCTAGGGGATCTACCTGGTCCTCTAATTGGCTCTTGTTTTTAATTCTTTTTACCCTAAGGAGAGAAAGGAAGAATACATTGTATTAACTTTTAATAATGTCATCAAAGATCCTTCTTAATCCAGAATTTCAATTTATACATTTCTTGGGAGTCTGTTGACTTTTCAGAACATCATAAGAATTGCATTAAGTGAGGTAATTGGAAGCAGCTAACACCTACTTGTACAGTCTAACGTCTTTCGATAATACTATTTAAAGTATTCCTCTTTCTTTTTATTGCTGTAATTAAAAGGTTATAGCATGTCTAGACTCTGTGTATTTACCTTGGGAGCCAGTTTTGTGATGGAACCAATTACTCTGTTTCTGATGTTAATCTATTCAGCGTGGTGGTACATGCATTCAAACCTGTAACAACGCTTCAGTGATTTACAGAAGGAAAAAATCGTTAAAATTCTTAGGCAAAATATGATTGCAATAAATCTTTCTGGCTTATGTAACAAATGAAGAAATGTGTGTGTGGATACATTGAAGAAAACTGTATTAAGTTGTTAACGTTTTTATCAGCCTAAAGTATTTAATTTAGAAATTACTACTTGTGATTTCATTGTATGAAATTCGCTTCATAAAACTGATGGATAATTATAATATTTGCTTTGGAAGAGATAAGATTTTCAATGCCATCTTTTAAATAGCTTATCTTGAAGATTGTTTACAACTATAATAATATTTTCGATGAATAAATAATGTATTTCCCCCTACTTTATCCTTGACAGGTGGATGAAGATGAACCTTTATTTATGAGTCTCATTAATGACCTATTCCCTGGAATTACTCTGGATAAATCTGGGTATCCTGAACTACAGTCAGCCATCCAAAAACAGACAGAGGAAGCAGGGCTTATTAATCATCCACCATGGATACTTAAACTTATTCAGCTGTATGAAACTCAACGAGTCCGACATGGTTAGCATGCTAGATGAGGCTTTGAGACTGCACTGTATTTGAGACTATATTATCTGCCACTAGAATGCAGATTAATTTCATGAAAATGGTTTTAAAAAATTGAGCAGATGTCATTTTTATAGCCTGTGTGGGTATTTTGCTTAGGAAGCTGTTACCACCTTATTTTAGTGTGCAATGCTTTGCTGTATTACATTTTTTACAGGGAATATGAGTGTGGCCTTTGCTGATTGAAATTTCTATAGAACAAGTTAAAATATGTACATTAAAATCCAGAAACAGCAATTTTGTTCAGTATTCTGAAAACAATTGTTGCCTTCAGACAGAGTTCAGTCATGAAACTTGAGTTTAATGTTAGTGTGAGATTATAATGTTGAGAAGATTACAAAAAATAATCTCTCAAACTTTTACTTGATAGATTCTACCATGTATGAGAAATAATTCCAAGTGTTTTCTTTGTGAACAATTCTTGCCATTTATACTGAAGAGAAATAAGCTTTCCTCCTGCTGGATCAGGGGAGTTAGACAAGATGGACTCCAGAGGTCCCTTCCAGCTTCAACCATTCTTTGATTCTATGAAAATGCATTTTTACAGTGCAGAAAAGGCCGCTGAGTAAAGTTTATCCTGTCCTAGGAAGGGTATCAAAGACAGTAGTAAATCCAGGTCTGCAATTCATAGCTCATTGAAAAAAAAAAATACCCCTACTTTGAAATGTCTCCCATACCCTAACCACTAACTAATGTTTTTTTAGTATAATAAGGGGAAAATATAAAGGAAATGTAACTAAAGCAGCAAAGATTTATGAAGATATCATCCTTCTTATTCTCCCTTTTCATGTCATAATAAAAGAATAGTCAGCTTAAACTAATGAAATAAATGAAATACTCATTCACATACCAGAATCTGAGTCCTTAATGCCTTAAACTTGTAATTCAGATTGTTGGTTAGACCAAAGAACTGATTAGTGCTGTGCAGACTTACTAATTTACATCCAGATTTCTGGATGCAGTGTTCCATATCAAACCATGACAGCTATTTCTATATAGGAACCATGGAAGTTTTAATGATTTCAGTTATGATTAAATGTGTCCCTTTTAAAAAGAAGCTGTTTGATCTGTGAGACACAACAGCTTCAGTGTTCCTCAAAAATCTTCAGGATCCACTGTGATATTCTTAGATGCCTCTTCTCTCCACACATCCCTACTATTCCCAGGAGATCATGCAGCTCCAATTGTCCGAACAGTTGGACGCTCAGACCTTTCTATGACAGAAGTTACTGCATTGAGAGAAAAAGATTATCTTTTCCTGTTTGTCCTACTCATGAACTTGAATTTATGGAGAGGTCACCATGGGATTTCAAATAATGAGGAAAAAATTGGTAAAATTTATTACTTAGTTGAAATATGGCAGTATGTGCACATGAAGTGCTACGCACATACACACACATACATGCATAGAGATTCAGTGCGTGGATCCTGAAATCTGTTTGGCATAACAATTTTGGTTGAAATACCACTGAAGCCAGCTGAAAAGCCATTTGGTTAACATTGAAGAGCTTGTATTAGATTTCCGCATATGTAACATATGGCATGAGTAAGTAATTTTCTGAGTCCTCAGATTGTTTGGGGGAATGTCCAGCGCCCTTTAGTTTTCGAAGAAACGTCACATGGTCTGCATTGCACTGGATTAGGTTTGTAATTTGGGTTTGTGATTGTTCCATATCTTTGTTGAAGAAGTTTTCAAAGTCAACTAAGGATTATGTTGTCCAGTTGCCTTTAGGGCTAATAGGAGTTATCTCGGTCCCTTAAATGACTTTGGAAGTCTCAATTTGTATGTCCCATCTGATTTTGGACAGATTCTGAGTCTATTTAGTAGGTGATTTAGAAAACATAACTAAAGAAAGGTCAACTGTAGGCTCAATTTATTGTCGAAGACATGATTTATTTTTCTTTGTTAACGTGTATTCACTGATGAAATTAAGTTTGGTTGCTCTTAACTGGTTTTATGTAAGAAAGATGTGTTAAAATGCCTGGAATTTGATTTTGTATATCATTGGAAGATACTCATTCTCATTATATAAATTTAGAAATTACTGGGTTTGTTTGCCACCATTCATGTCAATGTCATTGCATGAGAACATCAAAAGGCAGTTGTGTTTTCCCATTAGAAAAAGGAAAAGAACTGCCTGAGGGAGGATACAGACCCATATAGGCTTGCCTATAATAATAGAGAGACATTTACTGAGGTCTTTTAATAATAGTTTCAAATTCTGTTTCAATCAACATTAAGTGGAGTGAGAAACATCCTTATGTATTGGCTTTTGATAAAAATAAAACAAGGATCGTTGATGCAATGAACCATTAAATGGTAGCACGACACATTGACATTTCATTTTAAACCATGTTTGTATTGTTTTAAGGTATGATGACTCTAGGTCCAACTGGTGCAGGAAAGACAAAATGCATTAATATTTTGATGAAAGCAATGACAGATTGTGGTGCTCCTCATAAAGAGATGAGAATGAACCCAAAGGCAATCACAGCTTCCCAGATGTTCGGTACCCTTGATGTTGCTACAAATGACTGGACAGATGGTATTTTCTCTACATTATGGAGAAAAACTTTAAAAGCTAAGAAGGTAATGGATATTTTATCATGATAGACATTTAATACTGTTTCCATAAGGTGTCATTACCTGTAATTTATCTGAAAGGTCTTCCATTATAAAATCAAATGGGAATGTGCAGTGTTAATTTTGCTTTGTGTCTTGATGAGCTCAATGTGCACAAGAGTAAGAATTACATATATATCCCATATAGCACTAGGCTTCTCAGGCATTTGAGGTTCCAGAATTAATTTAGAAAAGATTTTAAGGGGTTTGCTTCCTTCTGTTAGCAGTTCAAGCTCAAAAACATGGTGTGTTCATGTTTTGATGTGAGAACAGGAAAGTCAATTTTCTCCTGTCTGGTTTTAATTCACTGCCACTCTATTTCACTATTTGTATAAGAATGTAAGGCTTTGGTAAGAAACTGATGGAGGCGTTTCCCAATTCTCTTATCAAACTTGCAGATCGTGTTTCATGGAATCATAATTACACTCACATCTTCTGAACAGCCACTCAGTTCTGACTTGGAAAATGGGAAGCCTTACATGAAACACTTGGGTAACATCCCACAAGGACTGACTTTGTGCCTGTGTCTATGACTGCATTTAATGGGAAACGTTTTCATCCATCTTGATGGATGCTGGGTTGGCTGATGTATTTTTGTAGAGGAAAGATACAATTTTCTGCTTAGTACAGCACAAATTAATTTTTGTCACTGTTTCTTGATATCCTTTTTGTTGTGACACAAGATAACGAAGAATTAAAATCACTGAGCAAATTATAAAAATTGCATTTTTAGATTGCTTTTTCACCAAATTATGGCATTATTTATATCTGAGAGTACATTTTCTGATATTACATGAATGTGTATTTTTGGTCAATGTAAGTTGAATGTGTGCATCTCTCCTTATTTTTTTTAGGGGGAACATATCTGGATAGTTTTGGATGGACCGGTTGATGCAATATGGATTGAAAATCTGAACTCTGTTCTGGATGATAATAAGACCCTTACTTTGGCCAACGGAGATCGTATTCCGATGTCCCCCAATTGCAAAATTATTTTTGAACCTCACAACATTGACAATGCTTCACCTGCCACAGTTTCTCGTAATGGGATGGTCTTCATGAGTTCTTCAGTGTTAGACTGGAAGCCTATTTTAAGGGCTTGGCTGCAGACACTACCTTTTTCATACTCTGATGTCCTATGGAATTGCTTTAATGATGTATTTCAGGTACTTAATTAACTACTTCAGAAAAAAATTGCCTTTTTTATTCTTTATTTAATGAAGCATTGCTTCTTCCTAAGTGCTCTTTCAATTATTTACATTTGTTTGTATAATAAACTAAAGATGAAGGATTAAGAAAAAAAGGAGAGAAAATTATCTCTATCATTAATAAATGACTGAAACTATAATGGATGAATAATCTGAATGTTTTGTTTTGCCTGCATCCGATAGTTGGCAATGAATTGTTAAACCTGTGATTATTTTACATTGCATGTTGGCAAAACAGATACTCTCTTTGCTTGTAATTTTAATACTGCAATTTTAATTCTTGTTAGGATACACAAAGGAAGTGGATAAACTTCTTATTTTGTTTGAAATATAAAGAAGTAAATTCAGAAAGGAATTAGGCTAGATTTACTCCATGCAACAGGAAGGCATTTGGTCCATTAGTTATTTTTAAAAGACATTCTATAATTCAAATTAATCCAGGGTAGTTCTGTGCTCTGTACTGCTCCGAAGCTCTGACTACAGTTCTGAAGTTCTGACTATAGTTGTCTTTTCTGATTTTATTATCCATGTTTCTGTTCCAATGGAAATTTATGAAACATCATCTCTTTAATACATTATCTGACTAAATTGTGTTCAATCAGTAGATCAAAAGCAAGAATCCTGAATGTTTTTCCCCCTCTGTTTGGCCTTACCTGACTGAATCGTTAGAAAGGTTCCAGCAATATTATGGATGGTTGTACTCGATACTGGGTATAAAAGCATAATCTCAGCAGTATACGTCTTCAATCACATTGAAATATTTATTTTTGCTTTTGAATGTTTTTGAAGAAATAGTTATGCCTTTGCAACCTCTCAGTGTTGCTATCTTCTGATTTCCTCAATATTTGTGAAATAAATGCAACTTCCAACATACCTCGGTTTTCCATCAGCTTGCTCCTGCCTGTTTATTCATGTAATTGGTGTTGGATTTCACAGGGGTTTCTCTTGTAATATTTTTCATTGCTCTTGCATTTTAAAAATGCAGTTTTTAATGAACTTTGAGTGACATTTCAGAAAGATTTTTAGAGATTGTGATAAAAGCAATGATTGATATATGTTTAGAATGCCCTGAATGTTAACAAATGTCTTCTTTCTACTTTTCATTTCAGTGCACATTTACTTTAAAACCAATGTTTAACAAGCTATTAATTTTGTCCTACCTCCAAAACATAATGATATGACATAGTATTTACTGCAGCAGCAAGAGAAACAATTCTGATAATGAGTTTTAAAATATGCTTCCAAAGTAATGTATATGTGGGTCAATTTACTGCTTCTTTGCCACAATTCTATTTATATTTTATGCTACAACTTGCTCTGAAAACATAACAACAACATTTAAAATGCCCAAGCCTGAAGCAATAGCAATAAAGTCCAGAAAAATATGTATTTTATTAGATTAAGAAATGAAAATGCAGTGAAATATGAAGTTAGTTCAGTGCTGAAGGCTGCATTTAGAACTATCAAAATGTAAATGAAAGCTGTCATGCTGGCAGTTTTCTTTCACTTTTAATGTGCTGTCTTTGCTTCTCAAATAATAGAGGCAATAAAAATGATTTTACAGATGAGACTAACACTACTTTTGTGTTCACATGGCTCTTTTTATAGTTATTATTTTCTCCCACATTAAAAAAAAAAAAGGATAAAATTCAGTAAGAAAATTTTTCAAATAGGTTTCATCAACAGTGGTAGTCAAACCTCAGATATAGACCTTGGTGAATTTTATGCTAGTATTAAGAAAAGCATGGATATAAACATCTTACAAAGATCTGATTTTTCAAAGAAAATGAAGATTAGACTATAGATGGAAATACAGTAACCAAGGAGACTCAGTCTTAAGTAGACATATAGAGACTTTCTGGAATCAATCTAAACTCAACTAAAATAGATGTTAGACAACAGCTATGATAATTCCAATTTGCTTACAAAACACTCTCATTATTTATGCTAATCAAAATAGTATTTGTTACTGAAAGTCTTCATGTTGGATAAAGTAGTTGTTAATAAAGGTGCAGCAGGTAGCAGTAATGGAGGAGGAAATAGCAGAGAATAATAGTTGTGAATCAGTGGAAAGAATGTATTTATTCTTTTCATGTATATTATAAATGGCACCGTAAGTCATCATTTTATATACATTAAAAAAAAAAATCAAAATCAAAGTACAAAAGACAAAAAGTCCCAAACAAAAACCAATCCAAGTCCCAAACCCAACCTGATTTTGATTTAAGATTATTTTAGAGTCCTTTCTATTTCCACAGGATTTTTTTTAAAACAGTGATTGAGGGGCTGGAATTTCCCCCTTCCTTTCCCAATTCTTTCTTCTCAGCAACATTTCCTGCTTTGCAGTAATTTCAAATAAACTCCCATCCCTATAAAAAGACGATGCTCTTAAATTTAGAAGTTCTACTGCCAATTCCTGGTCTGTGAATCATGCTGCTACCTGTAAGCAGCAGAATTGCTTAGCTGATGGAAGTAATTATCTGAGACAGTTTCAAAGAACAGAAATAATTAAAATAATTACCTGAGTGGTGTTATTGAGATTGTCTGCAAAGTGTGAAGCTCAAACCAGTGATGGATGTTATGTGAATAACATGAGTTTCAGCACATCTATGTATTGTTTCAATGAAAAAAATGTAGTAGCAACTTAAGTTTCAGATGTGACTAATTTTCTCCCTCCACATTAAATCTCACACTAATCCAATTTGTGTAAAGGCTGGTATTGCCCCTGGAGCATAGAGCTGAATATATAATCCAAAGAGTTTCTTACCTTTAATATTTAAATGCTGATGTTAAAATTAATATTACAAGTGTTAATAACTTCCTATTACTGAGTTGTTCTTTTGCTTGTCTAAACCCTTTGAGTATGTTACCACCTTCCTGTCGTGAAGAGTATTCTGTAGTCCAGTGAGTTTTATAGTGATTGTACTCTGTGCAAACGGATCTTTTTCTCATACCAGTTTGTAGCATCTGACTTCGTTTTTCAGTCTCCTTGTAAGGGTTAGCAAATTCCTGATAAAAATCCTTTAAAATTTATGTATATTTGTCATGACCTAACTCATTTTTCCCGTCCCCCTGTGCAAACAATTAATGCAAATTTCTCTGATAATCTTGCATCATTTTTTCAGCCATGTATTGTTTTAAAAATTGTAGTAGTAATAAAATACTAGCGTATGTGGAACTGATTTTTTTTCATAAACTCAAAGAAAAAGAAAACGCTAAAAAACCCTTCATAAACTACAGAAACCTCACTGGAATCATAAGTACCATGAAAGTAGTTCTGGTGAAAATTGGGCTCTTGATAGTACAGAATACTTTGACGCATGAAATATCTTTATTCTGTGTGTGTCAAATCAATTATTAAACAATTTACAGTGCCCTATGAGACATCTAGTCTATTTTACAGATGGAGAAGCTGAATCTCAGTGAGACTTAGCCCCAGATTCTAAAAGTCTTAGATTTGAATTTCCCACACTGCTTGTGGGCACTCCCCTGTGGCACCCACAACCCCCTTAGTTACTCAGCTGAGCACCTGGTGTCCCATTGGGGACAAACCAGGCATTTTTGAGGGAAAGCCACAAAAAGGCAGCACACAGAGGTGGTAGCACTTTTGCTAGTCAGCAAGGAATAACAAAAGAAACAACCTGATAGAGTGGGTGGCATCCCGGCCCATGGCGGGGTGAAGGAACTAGATGACCTCTAATGTCCCTTGCAACCCTACCCATTCTATGATTCAGTGTATGCCCACACTCAGATTGTCTTCTTAGACCACTTATCCGTGAGCCTACTCCAGATTAAGATGCCTAAGTGATATATTTTTGTTGAGTATGTTACCTGGTATTCTAGTGGGATGGAACTCAGGAGGATGGGTAAAAATACTGATTCATTCTCTGTAACAATAAATATCAGCATAGGGCACTGGAGAACTTCAGTGGCAAAAATTAAACAGAAAAGCGAAACAAAGCTGGTGTGCATGTGGGTAAACAGCTCCGTGAGTTTTTAGCAGTATCTAAGTAAATTGTTTATGTCTTTGGGTGATTGAATGTCTCCGTTGTCTTAGCTTTATCCCTGACAGGACATGAGATCTGTAATTGGAATTCCTCTGAAATTACTGTGTCCCATAGTATCCCTCTTATACTTTCACTTCCCAGAATGAGTGGCCAGTGTTGATTTCCAAACATTACGAGGGCAAATGGGACCCATAGGGAGAGTATTATATTAAAGATTGTTCAACCAAGGTGGAAGTAGGTTATCATTTACATCAGTCTGTCCTATTGGATGGCAATTGATATTTTAAAATTTTGCACTGCAAATCTCAGAGAGGACTTTACATCAATTTGAAACTTTGCTCAAGATGTTGCAAAACACTTGACAAAGGCTGACATGGTAGCCATCCCTATGAAGAAACCCGAAGAAACCAACTTCCACTAAAATCAATAAAAAATTTCTTTTTGGATCTTGCCAGGATCCTACAGGAAAATGAGAATATTGTTTTCGAGAGGAACTGGTACAGTATGGTGCAGTCAGAACAGATCACACAGAGAGAAATTTATAGTGGCGAGCTTGTGCATTATATATATGTGTATCATCAGTGCTTTTATCTTCCTACTACAAAAATGTCAGTGGTAGATTAAAATCTCCAGTGGAGACCACAAATGGCAGGCAGATCCCTGAAGTAACTGAAAAGCAGTCTTCAAATTGCTCTTCAGGAAATTACTCTATGGAGCTCATACAAGTAGCTCTGCTGAGTCTGGTACATCAAAGTTATTTTTCTGCTATGCTATTGTTAGAAAAATTTCATGGTCAAGGTCTGACTATTTATAAGCCCAGAAATGGGGAAAAATGTTGTTTTGAAATAAAGTTTAGAATGTATTTGAAAATAAGGAATTGGTCTCATCTAAGAATAAATCATAACGTTGAAACTAGTAAAGAGAATCTTTAAATAATGTTTTTTTCTTCCCAGGATGTGATGGATTTTGTTTTCTCTGCTGTGACACCAAAAATGTCGATTTTAGAATGTATGTACATCAAGCAAGCTATTGACCTCCTACAGGTAGATATGGCATCTGTTTTTCTCTCTCAGATTCTGTGATTTGTTCTAGGAGAGCAGTAGTTCTCTATTGCATCCATTTTGCAGGGTTTGCTGTCTGGCCGAGACGAGAAGCAGCTCAGTGAGGAACATGTTGCTCGCTTGTTTATTTTCGCTGTGATGTGGTCAGCTGGAGCCCTTCTGGAGCCAGATGACAAGATGAAAATGGAGCTGTTCCTACGGAAGCACTCTGCAGTGAAAGAGCTTCCAGCTGTGAAAGGAGAGGAATCCATGTTTGAATTTGGTATCAATGCCTGTGGCCAGTGGGAGCACTGGTCAAAGAAGGTTGGTATGCTGTAACACGCTAAGCATTCTTAATGGGTGTACAAGATGTGTTTGGTAAGAGACATTTTATTTCAAACCCTACGTAATTTGGTTAGGAAGATAAACCCTACGGAATTCTCAAGAGCTTCTTTTTTTGAACGGTATTTTTATTTTCCCTGTAAACGTCTTCAGCAAAGAATAGAAACGTGCATTTGAAATAGCTTTGGAAGTGAAACAGAAGTGATCTTATCTCTGTCTACTGTCTATCACCTTACTCTTTAAGAAATTCCTGCAAGGAAAAGCTTTTATCAGGTACTGGAGGAATGAAAATATCCTGTTAGTCTAACACCCTTCCAGAAAAGCATGGCAAGACACTGATTGATTATGAAAGGATACTTGGCTTTCAGGAAGAAAAGCTTTGCTGATGTAAATTTTATAAAGTACATTTGATTTCATGTTTTGATGCAAAGTGATTGTGTGGGCAGGTAGGAATTCTCAAACTTTGTGCATGTCTTTCTTATGCAGGTCCCTGAATATATTTATCCTAAAGATTCAGTGCCAGAATATACTTCCATTCTAGTTCCAAACGTAGACAGTGTCCGAACAGACTTTCTAATGCACACTATCATGAGGCAAGGAAAAGCTGTTTTGCTAATTGGGGAACAAGGAACAGCAAAAACTGTTATGATTAAGGTAGGTGGAATGGAAGAACATACTCAATATGTTAGTGTGGTAACATTGAAATAATTGACATTAAGCTGAAGTTGAGAATAGTTAGATTTTTCTTCAGAGTACATACTAGCATTCTTACAGAGGCAATTTGCCAGTACTCACAAGAACCCCAAGTCTCTACACTTTAATATAAAGGTTTCTTTTAGACTTTGCTAACTGTGGCCACAAGGTCAGATGATAAATGCTCTTTCATATGCTTTCTTTTCTTTTGAGTAGTCAAACGGAAGATTTTGCTAAGAAAATGTTGATCCTTGGAGGCTTTTTTATTTTCCTGTGTTTTGTCGGTGGTGCCATGTGTGAACTGATCTTTTGTACACCCTTGTTGCACAGCCTTTCTTCAAAAGCCAAACGAAGAGAAAAAAAGAACTTCCTTCTTCAGTCAGGGTGGTTTTCAGAGGGTAAATTTACTGTTTATGATCTACTCTCTCAATTTCTTCACTGAAAATGACATGTTTGTTCTCTAGAAGAAAATAACTACAGGATTGCTATTAAATTAACTAATACATGCTTTCTGTATTATAAAATGGTGCGGGTTAATCATATGACACTTACAAAAAAATTAATAGCTTAATACAGAAAAGTCAGTAATTAAAAGGCTCAACAAACCCAGATGTCTTACCAAACTTGGCATCCCTTATTTAAAAAAGTGGAAGCATGTTGTTTTTCAGCAGGGTTTCTGTGTTTTTCAGGGGAGTGTGTGGATTCTTTGGTCAATGAGAGGTAGCTAAATAAAACTAATCTACCCTTGGGACAGCTGAATTGGCTATACAGGCATCTGTACCTCCACTGGAGGATTTGCAGAGGTCTTGAAATGGAAAACAGCTGAGAAACACTGGCCTAAATTGACCTTTGGCTTTCTTAAAATCTGGAGCCATTTTGTGTGCCCTGGCCATGTTCTCTCTGAGCCCTGACAGAGAGCGAGTTGTACCCGTGCCAGCAGCCATTAATACTATTTTTTCAGCATAGCTGTCCATGCCAACAGGCATGCCGGTGTAATGTCAGCTTCTGTTCCTGGCACCAGCTGGAGAACTATTTTAGCAGAGTGAAGAGGCGGGGTCTGGGTGGTGGTCTTGATATTCCGCATACTGGATTTTGTCCAGATACTGGCAACCTCCAGCTTTCAGCTGCCATTCTTGTCCCTAAAAATAATTGGAACTGATTCTTGGGAGTTGCTTACACTGAGTCTATGCTATAGAGCAGAGTATGTTCCTTACACAAGGGAGCATAATGCCAGCAGATATTTGATCTCATGTAAGGTTAGGAGTGAGTGTTAACTGCCTTCACAACTGTTCCTCTTCTGCTTTCATCTTCTGTAGAATTTTGCTTTACTACACCTTGTGGAAAAGAAACTTCCAGATATAAACAGTTGATTTCATGAAAAAGTATAAGAGTCTTAATATAGAACACTTCAGGTAGTAATCTGAATTAATTGGAATAATCCTCAGTGTTGAGTAAACCATCAGTATAAATCAAAATAAAGAACTTATAATGGAATGTTAATTTAAGACCTTTATTCTCTGTACTATTAATTCACGAATTGCAAAAAATTTTAAAAAGTGATGTTAAACTTGTAAAGGACAGTTGAAAATTCCCTGACAGTTTAACTAACAAAAATAATCCTATTCGATACCCTTTTCTTTTTTGAAGATAGTTCTCATTTCTGTACTATGCAATATTACTGTTAGCATGTAAACATTCTGAAATGCCATAATGAATAAAACACAAACCTTTTTTTTGGATGGTTGAGAATTTGTAGTTACAGTTTGTTGACCTTGGCCAGCTGCAAGACCCTCACCCAGCTGCTGGTTCCCTCCCCCTCCTCAACAGCAGAGGGGTTGAGGTAAAGACAGGGAGATCTCAACTCACAATTACTGCCATGGGAAAAACATTTGACCTGGGGAACACTTTTAAAATTTATTTCTAATGAAAAATAGAAATGGATGGTGAAAAACAAAGAGAACACTGAAAACACTCTCTTCTCATGCCTCTCTTCTTCTCAGGCTTACCTTCACTCCTTCATCCCTGACTCCTCTACCTCCTCCCTGGCCAGCAGTGCAGCGGGATGAGAAATGGGGGCTGTGGTCAGTACATAACAGCTCCATTCTGCCTCACTTTCCTCCTCACATTGCTCGCTCTTCCCACATGGGATACAGTTCTTACCAGGGCTGCAGTTCTGCATGAGCTGTTCCAGCGTGGGTCCTTCATGGGGTCACAAGTAGTGCCAGCAAACCTGCTCCAGCGTGGGCTTCTCTTTCCACAGCTCTCCAGGAGCTCCAGTGTGAGCTTCCCGTGGGGTCACAGCCTCCTTTGGGCATCCAGCTGCTCCACTGCGAGGTCCTCCATGGGCTGCAGGTTGATCTCTCTTCCACTGTGAACCTCCATGGAACGCAGAGGACAACCGGCCTCACCATGGTCTGCACCACAGGCTGCAGGGGAATCTGTGCTGGATCACCTCCCGCCCTTCTTTCTGCTCTCACTTTGGTGTCTGCAGGGATGATTTTCTCACATTTTTTCACACTTCTCTCTCAACTGCCAGCCAGCATTTTTCCGTTCTTGACACAGACTGAGCGTCTCCAGTGGATCTGCTGGAGGTGGCTGGAACCGGCTGTGCCTGGCATAGGGAATCCCTGTCCTTTTCTTGCAGGGGGCTGCCCCACAGCCCCACTGCCAGCACCTGGGCACCTGGCACATGAGCCTTGTACAAATTGTTGGGGCCCTGAGGAGAGGTCTGAGCACTGACCCGCACCGACACCTCAGCTGTCGGGAGTACACACCAAAGACAGGACTGCTGCATATACATTGCATGTATATGGGACTGAAAAAAACCTGTTTCTGAAGGGCACTTTTTCTCGCCATCACTGTATTGACAAAATTAACAATATTCGTCAAAATATTTTGAGGGGATCTAGCTGTATCTTCCTTTCTGTTGTCACACTAAGTGTGTGTCTCACTGGAGTTGTTCTTAAAGCACTTCATCAGCAATGATATAGATTTATTTTTCTGAGGTACCAAAACGGGAACATTTCTAGTCAAACCTCTTAAACAGATAAGAATTTAAATGATATTCAACTTCATCATCATTGCAGAAGAATCAGATCTTTAAAAAGAAATTATGTTGGAAATATGGAATTTTTAGTATTATTTCTAAGCTCCAGGAATTTTCCTAAAAATAGTATTTCCTATGCTATATATATATCCCTTGGTGTGACTCCAGGGTTACATATTTTTATTATAAAACCTCACTAAATATGAAAAGTGGAATTTTGTTGCTTTGGGGCATCCTCGGCAGCTGTGGGAATTGTACATATTCATAAAATTCAAGGATTCCTTTCTTCATTAAGAGAAGATAACTATCAGTAAGTGTGATGTAGCTGGGTTTAATTTTACACTGCCATTCCTTTACACTGCTTTTGTTTTAAGAGTTTTGGTGTTGTAGTGTAAACATGAAAATGGATTTGGTTTTTCTCTTGTTCCTTGCAGTTTGCTGTAATACGTCATCACTAACAGCTGAATTTAGAAAAACCCTGACAATTGCTAATGCCAAGTTTATTTGCATCTTGAGTTGGCATACATCTACTGGTTGTAATACTTAGTGAAGTCTATTAAGAGCTTATAAATTTTAATACTTAAAAATTTTATGCAAAACATTAACTGACAGTTTGTTTGAATTTCAAGTTGCAGATGGTGTATTTATCTTAAATAAACTGTGTTTGGAGATTTTGAAGTTAATAGCAGGACCGATATTTTTGCAAAGCTGCTGAGCATCTGCATCTCCTTTTGTCTGAATTCACCTGGAGTTACTGGTGCACTTGACTTAAAAGTGGTTTATCTTGCAGAATTACACAAGCAAGTATGATCCTGATGTTCACTTGACCAAATGCCTAAACTTTTCTTCTGCAACTCTGCCACATATGTTCCAAAGGAGCATAGAAAGCTACATAGGCAAAAGAATGGGCACTACACATGGTCCTCCAGCAGGGAAGAAAATGACTGTGTTTATTGATGACATCAACATGCCTCTAATTAATGAATGGGGTGATCAGGTAAAAGGAAAATATTAGCATTTGGGAGTTGGTGGTCTTACCATTGTTGCTGATGGAAATACTGATCTGTGGGTTGAAAAAATTGGACTGGTTAGAAAAAAGGTATCATAATATGGATTAGAACAAATATGTTTACTAAAAACAATTTCCCCAGGCCAGTTTTTGATGTGACTAATAAGCTGTTAGTCCCAAAAGATCAAGGACAGTGTCAAGCCACTTGGTACAATCATTGTAGTATTTAAGCCTTTTGATTTGGTTGCATACAAAGCTAGTAGGACTTCCAAACTAGCAGTCCTGAGAACCAGTCTGGGAAAGGGAGCATGCAAATCCAAGAAACACTCAAGAGATTTTTCTTTGATCTGCTCTGGACTTTAAATTGCAGTTACTATTATGTGAAATCTAAGCTGGTGGTGAGTCTAAAGAACTAGGCTTATGAGGAGCGGCTGAGGAAACTGGGGTTTTTGAGCCTCCAGTAAAGAAAACTTTGGGGAGATCTTATTGCTCTCTACAACTACCTGAAAGAAGGCTGTCGTGAGGTCAGTGTTGACAGGACAAGGGGAAATGGCTTCAAGTTGAACCAGGGGAGGTTTATGTTGGATATCAGGGAAAAATTTCTTCTCCAAAAGGGTTGTTGAGCCCTGGAACAGGTTGCCCAGGGAAGTGGTGGAGTCACCATCCATGGAGGTATTTAAGAGAGGTGTAGATGTGGCACCTGGGGACATGGCTTAGTGGTGGATTTGACAGTACTGGTTTAAGGGTTGGACTCAATGATCAAAAATGTCCTTTCTAAGCTAAACAATTCTATGATCACAGTTGACAATAAAAACTAGCAAGCTGTCTTGAGGTATTGATAAAAGAATACATATAGACCTATACTCTGAAAATCTGACTTAAAATAAAAAAAAAAATTCCGCTGAGAAAAAGCAATTTTTCTGCTTCCAGTATAGCTCTGTAATCCTGTTCTCACACTGCCTGTGTACAAGTGGATATGTGACTACACTTTGTGCTGAATTAACCATTCTTTGTCACTTTCTAAGTGCCTGTGTCAATCTGAAGATATAGCCTGGACTGAAAATTGAAAGTCCTGGTTTTTCTTAAATTGAAATGATACAAATCCAGTTGAATGTCTGACTTCCTGTCCACAACTACCTAGCACATGGACCTTACATGCAGCCAGTGCACTGCATCTGAGTGCTTGGTTGCCATATTGCATGTTGACAACCCTGAAACACCTAACTCCTCCATTTCTTCTTTTTTTTTTGTTTTCGGCAATATTTAGATCACCAATGAGATTGTAAGACAGCTGATGGAACAGAAAGGTTTCTACAGTTTGGAGAAGCCAGGGGAATTCACGAATGTGGTTGACATCCAGTTCGTAGCTGCTATGATTCACCCTGGGGGAGGTCGGAATGACATCCCACAGCGCCTGAAACGCCAGTTCACCATCTTCAACTGCACACTGCCTTCTAATTCCTCTATTGATAAGATATTTCAAACAATAGCTGAAGGCTATTTCTGTGAACAACGACATTTCCCCACTGAAATATGTGAACTGGCTTCAGCATTAGTATCTACAAGTCGAAAGGTTTGGCAAATGACAAAAGCAAAGGTAAAATTACGCCTATCAATCCTTTCAAACATCTGACCCAGGCCTTTTGTACTGTCGTGTGTGTTTGTAGTTCATATTGTGAAGCTGTGGCCTACGTATGTAACTGCTGGCTGATGCCTGCGCTCTGAATTGGTTGCTCTCAGCACCAAGTGAGCTGACAAAAATCCTAATCACATGCAGTGTCTTCTGTAGCTGATATAAGTATCACATTATATACATACCATATAATAAGCATAGCTGATGAGAAGACTGAGAGATCTTCCAGTGGAGAAAATGTTGAGAGCACAAGGAACCAGAAATTAAAAATTAGATAGGAATCTTCTGTAAAGCTGTTTGGGATTGTGAGAAAATTTAAAGATCTGAATTAAAGGAAATAAATCAAATTTGGCCGAGAGGGAATCAGTTCAAAACAAATAAAATCTGGTATTTAGTAATTTATAAATATTTACTTTTCCCATTTCAAACAGACTGTTAAAAACATTTGACTGCAATTCCTGGGCAAATTTTGCTTTGAAAGAGACAAAAAATACTAGGTATAGAATGAAATTTGAAAAGAATGTAACTACAGCATAGAAATGTGTGTCAAATTTGTTCTTCTTCTGAGAAAAGTGGAGGAGAGTGGTGGAAAGGTAGGGATTTGTTAAACAGTACTTTCTAGTCCAGAAAAGGTTGGTCAAAATTTCACAAACAACTCACTGTAGGTCTAAACTTGGTTTACACAGAGAAATAGAGAGACTTCTAGCGAAACTGTTGACCGGTCAATATTGACCAATATATTCAACTGAACTGGGGCTTATTACTGCGAATTAATGTCTTTTCCTAGAGAAAAAGTAGCTTTTGCTAGGTTGTAAATATTTTCCCAAATATTGTTTTCTCTTTTTTTTCCTCTCCTCTCCTCTCNAGAACCTTTCCTGAGATATTCTTGGAAAGGATAAAAAGTAACAGAAATGATTTGGAAGAAAGGGCAGGAGCAACACCACAGGTTAAGCAATGTTGACATTTTTACTGTGGTCTTCAGTGCCATCATTAACTAACCTGTATTGGCTACCCTTCAATGCATGTTCCTGGGATGTGAAACATTCAAAGAAACTCAAATGAAATCTGTGTGAAATTAAAGAGCTAGTTGTTGCTACTGTCATTTCTTCATTTTACCTTTATGCCTCTTAAATGCCAAGCATGTATATCTGTTTTAATGCAAGACTGAATTTTGTGAAAATATCCACATTCACTTAATAATAAGTAGAAAATATTTTTATTTAGCAGTTATTTGAATATAGTTTATGACATTATCTTGTAGATGTTACCAACTCCAGCTAAATTTCATTATATCTTCAATTTACGAGACCTCAGTCGTGTTTGGCAAGGAATACTTACAGTTACTTCTGATGTCTGCCAGAGCATCAGTGTTTTAGTAGCCTTGTTCCAACATGAATGCAGACGTGTTATTGCAGACAGGTTCATCAGCCAAAGTGATAAAGACTGGTTTGAAGATATGATGAGGAAGGTAAGCAAACAGTATTTTAGTATTTGCCACAGAAAGAGGCCAAGGACATATTTCATTACTAAAGCAATCCTTAATGTATTGCTGTAGATTGTTTCTGAAGAACACGGTCACAATCTATTTGAAGATAAATCCACAGAATTATACTTTGTGGATTTCTTGCGTGATGTCCCAGAGACTGCTGAGGATGAACCTGATGATGCAGAGTTGAAGGCTCCGAAAATTTATGAGCCTATCCCATCTTTGGATTACTTGGCTGAAAGATTACAGATGTTCATGCAACAATACAATGAAACTGTCAGAGGATCAAAGATGGATTTAGTATTTTTCAAGGTATTACTGCTTGTAATTGTATTAATACAGAAAGTGCCTGGTCTTTTGCACTTACTGATATATAGATCTTGTATGTTTCTATCACATTATTTTGGAGATAGCTCAGAACAACTAATTTGTTTATACAGTGCACACTGTGAATGTCATCTTGCTTTTCTGAAAGTTACCTCCTTCTCAAAGGTCTTGATGCACAGTGCTTTCTTCAACTTTATACTGGGTGGTTTGATAGAATTTTAGGGTGTTTCAGATTAATTCTCACTCCAAGATGACTACAGCAGTTGAATAAGAAATGCCTATAGTGCACTTGTATTTTACTTTTGTCAGTCTATTTAGAGAGCTTGTAAATAGGTCAGCTAAAAGGCTGGAGGAGTCCTTTTTGCTTTTCCTTCTGTCCCCTAAGGGGGATGTCCTCAGCTCTGCTGATGACAAACTGTGCATGTGACTTTGATTCATACAAGCTTGATCCAAGGACATTTCTCTTGGGCTAGCCCTGCTGCCCACAGAATTCAGGGGGAAATCTCCTGTTGATTTTGATGATTACAGGACTGAGTCTTTGGCATAGGCCAAAGAGAAGCCATCCAGATGTTGAGAAGCAGTTGGTTGGTGACATGCTTCTAGTTGGTTATACAATGCATTATTTTTGCGTCTCTTCATCCCCTTTTCTCTCAATACACAGGATGCAATTATCCATTTGATTAAAATATCACGGATTATTCGTACTCCACAAGGAAATGCGTTGTTGGTGGGTGTGGGTGGATCTGGAAAACAGAGTCTGACCAGACTAGCATCGTACATTGCTGGATACGAGAGCTTTCAGATTACTTTAACAAGGTAACACAGTCCAGTGTACATGGACATTCACTCCTTAATTTACCATAGAAATGAGCTCCTCACAATCAACTTAAAGAAATGCAAACTTTTTATCCTTCACTGTAAACTACATTTCTGGTCAAAAGTAACTGTGCAAATGCACGTCTATAGGTGACAGATCCTGGGTCTTGTTTTGTTGGCTTTATGCTATTGACAAGAAATATGTCTTTCCTTCATCATTTGAGTCTGCAATGCACCTTTGTGAAATCACACTGAAATACAATTTTGCACTAAAAATAACAGGGAATAATCTGCTGGTGTATGCTGCATAATAGGCAAATGCTGATGGCCAGGGGAAATAGTAACTTTTTCTATAGATCCTTATGTAGACAAACTGTATTATGACAATTTCTGTCAATGACTTACTATTTTGTAGTGCTGGAATTCTGTAATTTATGGAAATTTGAAGTGAAAGGGAGTAGCTACTGCTTTCCTTCTGTTTCTCTTTTGACACAGGGTTTAGAGGGGTAAGCAGTGAAGACCAGCAGAGTGTATTCTCCTTTGCAAACTATTTAACATGCTGAGAAATATTCTTTAGAGAGACATGTCAGGTCTATAAATAATGTTATGAGGCTTCTGATGAAAGGAAAGATAAAGAAAGATGTATCAAAATCTCTTCCTGTGTCCCAGAAGCAGAAGGAAGGAACAGTGAGAACACAAAAAAGGAGGGAAAGTAGAAAACCAAATTGATAGAACAGAATCCCTAGATTTCCAAGATTAATAAGGCAAATATTAGTAAAGGCAATGAATATGGGGGGGAGGGGAAGAATAAAATTAGCAGTGAAGAGTGGATGCTGGTTCATGTTTTGTCTCTAAGTATCATTTCCCATTGCTGTTGTTAGATTATTTAACTAGATAAGACTGCTATTCTGACAGTAGAGAAATTCTTATGTTCCTATCAGAATATCACAAACCACTGCAATAACTGTAGCTGACACACGCAAACTGAAGAGTTGGATTGTTTTATAAGCTCTGCAGTGCTTGCTTTATGGGTATTTATAGAGCAGAAATAAGACGGAGGTGGAAGAGAACTGGGACACTTCCTGTGTGGCATATTTAATATGTGAAGAATGGGTTGTATGTGTATCGCACGAATTACTTCTGACTTTGAAGAGATTCTTGGAAATAAGAGACTGGTTACAAAGAAAAGAGGTTCTTAATTTCAGCTTTAATTGACTAAGGACAAAATCTGCCATTTTATTAACCTTAGTTTACATCATTTTATATTGCACAATCTGAAATATGTAGTTGAATTTGTGTGGACTTCATCTGAATCTTACTTGTGTGCACCAGCTATGAGACACATAATAACAGAACTAATCATGGTCTCCATTTGCAGAAGAGCTGATCAGCCCAAGTGATAATGTTCAAACATCATTTCTGGGGCTTGATTTTAGTTAAACCATATAACACAATAAGCCCCTCAGTTTCGTTCTCTCTTGTCTCTTAATGATTTCCTTTAACCTGCTCTCAATATCTTCAGAAGATAATCCAGCTGTATTTACGTAATGGTTACTGGTATCAAAACCTACTTGACAAATTAATCCAGCTGTATTAACCTACATTTCTAATAAAGAATTTATGTCTGCAAACCATGGGGATACAAAAGAGTATCATAATTGCCTTAGATATAGTATTGCTCTCACCATACTTTTTTCCAGCACATTATTCTTTTGACTTCACCTCATTTCACGTGATTTATGTTACTGATAATTCACTTTGGGAAAATGTTTCAGAAAAAACCCTAAAAATATAACCAGGAGCTATGGTATTAATTTCTTAACTAGATTTTTCTTCTTGCCTTAAGAAAGCTGATCCAGATGATACATATCTCCTACGATGGTCTGTAATTTTTGTTCTCTCTTTTTTAACCCTTCTCTATTCCAGAACATATGCCAGCAACAACCTTTTAGATGATCTGAAAACATTGTACCGCACTGCCGGGCAAAAAGGAAAGGGTGTTGTCTTTATATTCACGGACAATGAAGTCAGAGACGAATCTTTTCTTGAGTACATGAACAATGTTTTGGCTTCAGGTGAAGTCTCAAATCTTTTTGCACGAGATGAAATAGGTGAAATCACACAAGACCTGATTCCAGCAATGAAGAAGGAGTACCCAAGGCTTACTCCCACTAGTGAAAATCTTTATAATTACTTTCTTGCTCGAGTTCGGAATAACCTGCATGTGGTTCTTTGTTTTTCTCCCGTTGGGGAAAAATTCAGAACTCGTGCACTCAAATTTCCAGGTCTGATTTCAGGCTGTACCGTGGACTGGTTCCAGTGTTGGCCTAAAGATGCTCTTGTAGCAGTTGCACAGCATTATTTAGCTTCCTACCATATTGAGTGTACAGATGAAGTGAAACAGAGTGTTGTTATCACCATGGGAACAATTCAAGATATTGTAGCTGAAAAATGTGTTGAATACTTTGAACGATATAGGAGGCGAACATTTGTGACACCAAAATCTTACCTGTCCTTCATTGGAGGCTACAAAGCTATTTACAAAGAGAAGTTTGCCAGTCTTGGAAGTTTGTCTGAACGCATGAGAACAGGTACTGTAAAAGCTTTTTGATTTTTGTTTCTTTGTTTTTAAAAGGGTGAGAAGAATCTGAATAAAAGGATGTAAAAGCATGGATATAAATTGTGAGCTCACATTCATTTGGAAGCAGACTCCTATATTTTCAGCTGTATTGTGTGTGATTACAAAATATGCAGAGGTTTTGTTTCAATGAACTTTATGAATGTGCAGATTAGAGAGGAGTTTTGAAAATTGTATTAGTTAGCAGTTAAAATACCTGAAACTCTCTCTTTGATGTCTATGTATGCACAGGAACTACTGAGATCCTAGTTTTCACAGGTAAGCATGCCAACAGTAAACCTGAGAAAAGGTAAGTAAATATTCCTATTCAGTTCCTCTGAAGAATTGTTTCAAGAAACAGGTATATGCCAAAGGTAAAATTTCAAAAACATAGCTTTGCACATGGTCATACATGGTAAACAATTAACCAGTTTCCTAAACTGAATGCTGTTTGGAAGTGAATGTGAACTTGAACTGTTTCTTCTCCCACCATTGACAATTGCAGACCTGACCTATGTAGACACATGTCCAAAGGTAAAAGATGACTGTCTGTCTGGAAGAACAAACATGGGGTTTTTTGAGTTAAAAAGATATGTATGATGCATTTGCATTTAGATGCATGCATTTATACATGAGGATGTTCATACTCAAGAGATTTTCTCATGATTTGTTCAAATTATTGGAGCATTGTACTGCTCAAGAATCTGTAAGTTTTTTTACCCTCATCTCATCTGGATCATCATGTAATGTTGAATTTAGAAGCTCAGCCTACTCTCCTAGTGTTTTGACTTTCGTTGCCAGGTTCCTCCTCTTTGTTTTGTACAGAGTACAGCCTAGTACTTTTTATGTTCTCATGGATTTCAGAAATTTCACACACAGCTCTTAAGAGTGTCATTCACCATGCTAATGTTTTTCAGCATGAGTGTTTAATATTTAGTCTCCTTCTCATATATAAAAATATAAACAAGTGATCAAGTGATCAAGTGACAGATTCTGAAGGCTTTTACACATTAAAAAATAAAAATTCCCCTGCTTAATTTTGGTGTTCAACCATAGGGATCACTCACTGGTGTTCCTAAATATGAATTGGAGCGACTTATTTTAAATATCTGCATTTCTTCAGTGAGATTACTCTCCACAGGACTTCCTGTTGCTAAAATGGAATTTGTCCACCACAGGTCTTGCAAAACTGATGGAAGCTGAGGTTTCTGTTAGCCAGCTCTCCAAAGAGTTGGTTATGAAGGAGAAAGATTTGGCTATAGCTTCAAAAAAAGCTGATGAAGTTTTATTGGAAGTAACTATGAAAGCCCACGCTGCAGAAAAAGTGAAAATGCAGGTGCAAAAGGTAAAAGACAAGGCTCAGGCTATTGTGGATGACATTGCCATTGATAAAGCAGCAGCAGAAGAGAAGCTTGAAGCTGCAAGGCCTGCACTGGAAGAAGCCAAGGCAGCCCTGCAGGTCAGAAGCAAATATATTCTGAACATGCATGTAGTTAATTATTATTATGTGCAATAATATGGCTTGTGCTTCTAACTTGAGGTGGGGGGGAGGAGATTGAGTGAACTGGCACTGACCTGTAAATCCTTGTAGAAAAAACCCTGAAAAGAGGGGATGAGGTAAGATGGGCAGTACTCTACTGTCAGGTAATAAAGCAGTCACAGAGTGGTATTACCTTAAGGGACTTTCTGCAGTAGTGCTTCTGAGCGACCTGCAAACCTGCAGCCATTGCATTACACACCCAGTCCTCCCAAAAGTACATCATTCTTTGCAACCAAGTGACTGCTTAAATAAATGGACTATTTTCTTTTATAATTTTTCAGACAATAAAACCTTCTGACATTGCAACTGTTCGCAAACTGGGTAAACCTCCTCACCTGATAATGCGGATCATGGACTGCGTGCTACTTTTATTCCAAAGGAAAATAGACTCAGTGACACTAGACCAGGAGCACCCAGGTGTGAAGCCATCATGGACTGAGGCTCAGAAGCTAATGAATAATTCAGGATTTCTTAGCATGTTGCTTACTTTCCAGAAGGTAAATGATTAATAGGGGCACTACTGCTTCAATAACCATCTTCAGAGTTCCCACAAAAGTGTCTTCTACCATCAAAGGCAGTTTGAAACAGTTTTGTCTGTCTATAGTTGTAGATACTTTGTGGCTTTATTCTTCTTCATTTTCATGGCTCATTATCTCAGTAATTTTTCTCCTGGGCCACACAGTGGCTTCTAGCAGACAGAGGCATCCCAAGCACTAGACCAAATCGTGAGAAGCTTAGTGTTATCTTATTCAGGAAGCTCCTGCTTCTAAGTAGGAACTTGCCTTAGGAGGGCCCACTTTTGGTTTTTCAAGTGACTCACCTTCTCCACTGCTACCAGGCCTGTTTGCCTGTAAGGCACTTGGCAATTCTGTCTCCAATTTGCTAGGAAGCCAGCAGGAAATAAGAAAAAACTGAACAGGAAAAGAAATGAGGTAATTTGGGAACTTTTGGGGTTCTTTCACTAGAAAGTAGTGAAATGGAGAATTATCTTATTATCAACTGTAAGAAAAATAAAAGCAAACAGGTTTTTATTTCTGTCAGGACAGATACTTTTGCAGCAAGGTTCACTGAGCTGTGAGACAAAGGAAAATTCTCTACAGGGAAGAGAAGAAAGATATCACAGGTAGCTGGACCACGAAAATACCTAGGTTAGAATATGAAATGTCAGAATCATAGCACAACTTCATAATCCAGGAGACCAAGCAGATTTCAGCAAAACCTGGCTTTTCTGCAATATTGCAGAACATACTCTCTTGTTTGTACACTGATGTTTTAATCTACTTAGCTGTGCATTTTGCTGATGCCTTTTCTAAGCTGCTGGAGCATTTTTGGTTTGTGTTTTGTGAAGATCATTCTCACTATCCCCAGGAGCCATTTCTCCCAGAGAGCCATACTGTGGAAACTTGCACTGTCTCTGTAGACAGTTTCTTCCTGGGGCTGTCAGTCCGGTCACTTTTCCAAGTGCTATCTTGACTAAACAGAAAGAGGAAATGAGTTTTAAGATAGCAAGGACTATTTATGCACTCCTTACTCAAGCTTCTGTCTAATGAGGCTTCCAGTTTTGGCACTTATTAATAGTGCATGTATTCCTGCTGGTAGTTGGCAACACATTTAACTCAGAGGAGTCAGAACAACATCTGTGGGATGGAGTTCTTGCAGAAAGTGATACTGCTGAATGTGGGGTAGAATACTGGACTACTTCAATCCCTGATGAGGTACTTCACATGCTGTCCTCCTGCCCCATTTCTCATATCTGAGTATATATGACAAGAAAGCTCATTGTGTCTGGAGTTCTGAGTAGACTACACCACTTACTTGTTTGTGAGATTTTTGTTCTTTCCTAGTATTTTTTAGGCAATGAAAATTAGTGAAGTAGTTCATTTAATTCAAAATTAATTACTTAAAAGGAAAAACATGACATTTTCCAAGCTTTTGAACAGAGATTTAGGCCTCTGCTGATTGATCTTTGCTTCACCTTTGCCAGCTTGTTAGCTCATAGGAGAACAAAAATGTCAAAATGTTTGTCCAGTGCTATTTTACCTTTTAGCAAACGATCATAGTGAAAATATCACCATGGCTGATCTTGGGAATAACATAGTGAATGTCTTTTTTATTAGAGTAGCTAGGGATCAGAACAAGTATAAGGCAGTCCTTTCTGCTATGCAGAAAAACAAGAAAAGGGTGAATTGCTTGACAGTATGAATGGTGGATGATTTTTAGATGCATTAAAAGAAAGGCATTAATACATTGCCAAAAAAAGGGAAGATTCTTAGCATGTCTATTGTTAAGCAGTCATTTTTAGCCTGTATGAGCTCTTCTACTCTCTACATTGCTCAAGGAGATGAATTCCATTTTCTTCTGACACTTACATAATTATAGATTAACCACCATCATCAAAGATCTGGCTTTTCATGTTCTCAACAGATTGCGAAAGGGGGAAAAAAACTAAGATTAGAATAACAGCTGAAAGAAATCTCTTTTACTGTTAAGGAAAAGGGTTAGCTTCAGTGAAGTGAAGACAGTGCCTTGCAGTTTCACCCTTTTCCTTCCTAAAGCTGCCTGTTTGGTTCCTTTAGCTGTGTTCACACCCGTGCCTGTCTGATGCCGTGGTGAGCTTGTTTATGGAACTAGACTAGAAGAAAATTAATCAGTAGTTCGCTGACTTATGTTTCTGTCATAACAGTTTCCAAACTAGCTCGCTGAGCATTGATGAGGGTACTAAAGACGGGGCAAGGACATCTGGTTGGGGGGGAAAGGGAAGAAGGTGCACTGTTTTAGCAGCAATAACTTAGAACAGCTTAAATTGTCGTGGAGCTACAAGCACTAGTAATGTCTGTAAATCTTATGTGTCAAGTAGGGATATTAAATGCCAACTCAAGTTAATCTGTTGCAATGGAAGTAGGAGTTATTTTCATGAGTTCACAAAAACTACTAATCTGTCCTTTAGAAGAGTGAAAGGCAAGAGTGTTGCTTTGTTAATTTATTCTGCAAGAAGTGATAGCCCCATGATTTTGAAAATAAAAAATGTTTCTGTGAAGCAGACCTTATTCTAAAATCCATTTTAAAAAATAATATTTCCTTTCCATTGACTAGGACTCCATTACAGAAGAAACTGTGGAGCTTTTAGAGCCTTATTTGGCTATGGAGGATTATAATCTTGAGACTGCTAAAAAAGTGTGTGGAAATGTAGCAGGTCTTTGCTCATGGACACAAGCAATGGCTTACTTCTACGGTATTAATAAAGAAGTTCTTCCTCTTAAGGTATTTCGTATTGATAATTTTTTTTTTTTGAGGGATGAGTACAGTTAAGTGGAAAAAAATGTCGAGTTATTTTTTGGCTAAGAAAGAGATTCTTGTTTCTTCACACTGGGTTGTGAAGCCAAGCACAGAGGTTAAATATGTCCTGGCCATTTTTTCCCCCTCACACACAAGTACCCTGTGGTGCAGTTGTTACTTGTATGAACACAGTAAGTGTTCAGTGGGTTCTTTATAGAGCCTGTCTAGCTGTCCATGGGAGACAATGATACCTTCTCTGCCCTCAGAGTGGGGGCCAGGCACTACGGCTTCGAGAAAACTCCTCAGTCCTACTGGCCTGGAAAGGAACCTACTCATTGTGGTTATGATAGAATATGGGAAAGAAGAGGAGAGACTATTCTTGGCACAGAAGTATTCTTCAAGGAATTTTGCTGGAATTCATCTCCCTAAAAAAAGTTTGGAGTTTCAAACTACTAAATGCAAGTGTATGTATATAATAAAGAGAGTAGTTGCCAGGTATAGAATTCTATTGTAACACTGAACTGAAGTAGAAGGGGATCAGCCACTGTTGTGTGCATTTCTACAGATAGCTTTATTGTCTTGGAAATGTTTCATTTATGAGCATATTGAAAAAAAGGGATTTTGCATATTTATATTATGATTTATAGTCATACAGTGAGTTTTATGGCTCTTTTCTGGAGAAATACATCCAATCCATTATGCTTCCACTGCACTCATGTTTGGTTTCTTATTGAATAAGCCACTGTATCAATGGTATAGTCAAAACTCTTGGCATAATCTTCTGGTATCCCTAGACAGATCTGATTCAAATATGTGAGAAGCATATTTTTTTATTCAAGTAACTCAAGAGAATGCTACATTTTTGTGATATATAAGTAGCTATTCACTTTTCAAATAGTGGGATGTTCACTAATGAAAACAGAATTTGAAATGTTGCTATTGAGAACTACAAAAGGGAGCAAGACCTGGGGGAAATACTGGCTGTATATGCAAATGCAACCCTGAAAGTTGAAAATATGCTCTTGTAGTTTTTATTTGAATATATATGATTTAGGATTACATATAAGTTTAGCTGTGTGTTCAAGTACTTGCATTCTTGTCACACTGTAGCTGATAAAAAATGAAACATACATTTCTTGGTGAAGTGGTGCCTGCTGTCAGGTATAGCAACAGTCACAAATATTTTAGAAATGGGAGATGACAGGGGGAGGGAGGAAGTGTTTAAAGTATGCAAGAGATATTGCAGGAGGCAGTGGAGTGATGCTAAGAAAATAATTGAAAATAGATGTACAATTAGACTGCATGAAGTACTAGCCCAGGCTAATTCATCCAGTGCTAAAAGTAGGTTTACTGAATGAATTAATCAAGCTGCTTTATTCTAACTGCTGTTCTAGGATATAAATCCCCTTCAACACCTGCAAAATGGATTCAATATATTTTTAAATTGCATCTTAAGTGAGACTCATTGCCTCATTTATCTTAAATATGACAACCTGTGAAAACGAATTAATAGTGACTTACTTTATAGTAAATGCAGTGTGCAAAAATTACCTAATTCCTAGGAATGGATACTGGCATTCCTTGTATAAGTGGCCTGCAGCCCAAGAGTCATTAGTTGGACTTTCCTGTAGACCTTCAGAGGATGAGCTGTTCCTCCCCAGATTGCTACCTAATAAACCAGCCTGTTGCATTAACCTGAGAATTTTGAAACACCATCTGCTCCTTATCCTTTAGTTGAAGAGTATAAGAGCAGAATGGAGAAGCCCTGACTTTTGCTGTGATACTGTTAGCCTCCAATTAAAATACTGTGTATAGGAGTACAATTTCCCTTAGGGATGTCTCCAGTGACTTTAGTTAAGCTCTCCTTAGGCTGTTATGGCGGTCAAGGGAAGTTGGTCTACAGTTTATAAATTCTGTTTGATATTGAGGATTCTCCCTGCCAAACTCAGTTTTAAGTATGAAACTTTATTGCCTTTTCTGCTTTCATTTGTCTCCATGCTGATGTAAAAACCACAGCAGGCAATAAAAGGAAATCTTGCACCTGAAGAAGGGGTAATAGTCAAGGAGTGTTGAAGTTTGATAGTTGTCCATTTAAATAAGCGTGTCCTTGTCAAGGTGATGCCCACTGGGCAGGAAAACAAGCATGCAAGTCTGAATCCAAGGCCCACAATAACTGTGGAAGGAAAGCATATACTCTGGGGGGTGAGGGGGAGGATTAGATCACCAAACAAAACAGAGTGAGGTCAGGACAAGTAACTGAACAGAAAATATGGAAAGTCTTTCACTAGCTGGTACAGACTGTGAAAAGCAGATAAGAGATATGATTTCTGTGCCTTTCAAAGGTTATTTTAATCCCAAAGAATGGTCACTGATAGCGAAGAAAGTGAGGCCAAGATTTTATTAGTGTCACTCTGCATGGATCTGTTTGCACATGTATGTATGTATATATGTATGCATATGTGCATGTGTATATATATATATTTTAATTTGTATTGGTGATGTAAAAACATTGGTTTTGGAATGTCTGCAAACCTGTGTATGTCTCTTCCTTTTTTACAATCTTTCCCTAAGTAATGGTGGATACAAGCATATCATGATACTGAATCTCTAAGAAAGTTGATCCAAAACCAATGGGGTGTCTAGAGGAAAAATCTGCAGCAATCTGGGACAGGGGCAGTTTTGAAATTGCATTTCCCTGAAGAATTTTCAGTCAGATGCCATGTGCCCAGAACATGACTGAAGCAAAAGGCAAAGATGAGCACTCAGGACACTCCCATAGGGTCAGGAGCAGAGTGACAGAGTCCAAGTGCAAAAAGCCTTCTGGCCTAGTCCAGCAGCAGTGAGTGGTCAATAGACTGTAGGAACAGTGGACTTGGAAAGCTGAAATTCCTTAACAAGAGAAGTGCTAGGAAAGCTCCATATCATCCTTACGTGTAGTGAACTCTAAAGTTTTGGATGCTTTTTTTTTTTCAATGGGATTCTCCTAGTAACCTTTCCGGAATTTACTGAGCAGCAGTTGCTCTTCAGAGTGATTTGGGGTTGATCTGGGCATTCCATTCAAGAGCAGGTATAGCATTAAGTGGCATGAGGCTTCTTTTTGTTGGAGAAGTAATTTTTATTGAACAGCTTCCTTGGATCAGGGTCAGATATACTTGGTACTTTGCAAAATTGAGTTTGCAATGAATCAGCAAGAAACTTAATGTCTATGTCAATACTAATAAATTAAATAGTACTAGTGAATTTTTCTAGGCACTGGAAAGTGATCATTTGCACTGTTAAATTGTTAGAATGATCCCTAGTGTGAATTTGGTCTTGGCTAAGCAGCATTTTTTGGTAGTCTATGGGCACCTTTCAGGAGCTAGCCTGGTCCAGGAGCCATTCCCACAAGGCTGTCAGCATGCAGTTACACTGTTTTAGAGACTGGGAGAGCTTAATGTTTTATTCTGGTTAACCTCAGTGCCAGAGAAAGGTCCTGGGTATGTTTCATTTAAGAGTATAGCTGTGACTGTAATTATGTGTTTGTTTGTTCTGGTTTTGTGTGGAATGCAAAAATCTTAAACGGGGCAGGATCATTTCACCAGCTGCTGTGAGGTCCTCTCTGAGGGCAGCTTGGAAGAGGGCAAACCAGCTGCTTAACTCTTTAGGCTGTGGCCCTTGTTGGCACAGGTGCTGTCTCCAGACCGGCCCCGTGCAGACAGATGCAGAGAGCAGGCAGTAGCACTGGCTGGAGCAGGTGTTGAGAGGATTGTCCATCTGGTTCCCCACAATGCCAAAGGCAAGGAAAGGCTGAAGCTGCTGTTGTCACACAAGCCCAGGCATCTTCCAGCACAGTATCACTTCTCCAGGAGCGCAGATCAGAGTGTGGACCTTGTGTCTTAAATCCTCGTGATTCATCCGCATAAAATCCATTTATTCAGGCTTTCACACTGCATCCAGCTGGAATAAATTGTGTATCCTTGCTTTGCTGCCTGATTCAGAGGGATGAAATTAAGGGTGTGAAGCTCGTTCACAGAGCAACGCCACTAAAATTAGAAAGGCCACAGTGGTTCTTAGTGGTTGGGTCATGTGTTTCCTTCCTGCCTATTATTGGCTGGAAGTGTTTGTATGGAGCTGATTGCAGCTGTAATAGTCTTCTTGTGCAGAAGATTCTGTTTGGCAGCAGAACTTGCCTCCTGCTCTCATGGCAGAGCTCTATACAGGAGGCTGCCAGCCAACCTGCCAGTGATGTCAATACAAAAGCTGTGTTTGTACCCATGTAATTTTGAAAATTCAAGTTTGGAAAAAAACCCCCAAAACAGGGAGAAAGCAAATAGTGATGATTTCAAAGGGTAATCTGAAACAAGTAGTCTTTTTGCCTTTGGGAATCACATAGGTTGGTCATCCTGGTATGTTAGCTGTCATTCTCCTGCAACCAACCATTGTTCATCACATATGATCAAGTAGCCTATAAATCAAACTAATATTATAATGTCTTATACTTTTTTACCATTACTCTAAAATTGGCTGAGAACTTTGGTTAAATTGTCTGTACAATAGTTTCTTATTATAGGTCATCTTCCACAAAATCTCTAAAGTCTTGTGTAAATAATTTTAGGGATTTTTTTTTTCATGTTAGAATACAATATACTTTTTTTGTACTCATCTGAACTATTTTTTTGTTGTGCCTACACCTTCAAAGCTGATAGCCTTTTAAGAGTTTTTAAGAATGGGGAAGTCTGCTTTATCAATCTTTTGCACTTTTCTGAGTAGTTTATTGCTGCACAAAGACCGGCTTTTCATATTTACAAGGCCTCATTGCTCATATGTATTGGGAATTCACATGCCCATCCTTTTCCATTGAAGTTCACATCCTGCTGTGATGAATGTCAAGGTGTTATATGAATCCACACACCCAGGTGTAAGTTCTCTATTGTTCCAGCTGTTCCAAGGATCTTGTTTCCTGTGTAACCTCAGTGTTTGTCAGCTGGGGCTGAAACAATATGTTGTAATATTTTCTGACTCCCATTTTTAGCCCTTAGAGAATTTAAAGGTACGAGGATGCTCTTCAGTGGAGAAGGTGGCTGGGAGAGGTAGAAGAGGGCTCTTTTTGGATCTTGGTAAGAAAGATCTGACAAGAGATGGCTAAATGAGGTAGCTGCTTTAATAAGACAGAATAATAAGAGGGGTTTAAAATAGTTTGAATGACCAAAAGAGGAAGTTTTCTCTTCATGGACAGGATCTGCTCTGCACAGCATACCCTGAGAAAAACTGTCCAGGCTCTGTCTGATGCTGCATGAATGTGGAGTGTCCAGCATTTGAAGGGATGTAAAATTTACTCACTGTTTGTCTTCTTCTTATGAATCTTTTTAAGGCAGTTGTCTTATTGAGCTGTTTGTTGTCCGACCTTTCTTATGCAGATGCAGAAGGAACCCTGCACTCACACTCCCTCTTTCTCTCTCTCTCTCTCTCTCTCTCTCTGTTGCTCTCTCGTATCTCACCCTCCCCACCTTTCCCCTGGTGCAGGGCACAGTAACACTACATCACCTCCTCAAAACTCGTTTGCTGTTGGAACTTTGCCCAATGGTCCAAGATTCACTAAAACATAACAGCAGTTGTTCTGAAATCTGCTTATCAGGGTTTAATCAAGACTCACTGATTGAGCAGTGTTTATTTCTAGGCAATGCTTTTTAATGTGCTTTTTGATAAACAGTGAGGCAAAAATATTTCAGCATTCTTACATGATGGAAATTTTATGAGCAGCCATTTTACTGGTTCATCTGGATTCTGAAATATTTTTTTATCTCTAGGGTCTGTCAATAGACCAGGTGGCTACAGTAAATGGAATTTTACTGACAGTACTGTTCTCTAGCATATACCTAGATTGCTAATATACATGGACACAGAACATGTGATTCACCTGTATCCAATACACATGTATATAACATACATGTACATAGACATTAGTAACCTACTTCATTGATTAGTACCTACATGCTTCTGTAATTCCCTGCTCACAAACCTCTCTTTTGAAATACACCAGACCCCAGCCCATGGTTATACTGTTAACTATGAGTTATCCCTTAAGAGAGATGCCTTCTACTGCTACTCTTCTGGTGTGATGTAATGCGAGTGTCAAGTTTCGTATTCATAATAAAGCAGGTTTTACAGATTCTTGGTTTCCATCTTCATAACTTATAGAAGAAAAAAAACAGAAATAAGATACATGATATTTAAACAAGCTTTTTTAAATATTCAGAGTAAATGGAAGCAACCTTTATCTGTAAGTGTGAATTTCATAAGAACTTTGTCAGGCTCTAATCCTTTGCAAATGTATATGGAAATACATTCTGAATTCACAGAATATTTTTTTCAACCCTGTTAGAAATATAAAAGTTAAGAGGCCACATTTAAATGACTGGTAACTCATCATGCAAATTTATAGAGAGATGTGAAAAAAGTCTCTAGAGTTTTACTTTCCAGAGGAGCAAAAATACATTTGTTATATTTTTGTTGTAGAAGTAATTGATGGGAAAAAGAGAGCAGAAGAGTAGTTTCTTTTATAGTTTTTATTATTTTATAATTAATGAAGACAATATTAAATTTCTTTTGCACTGAGAATATATTACAGGAGGCGTATATATAAGGCAACCCATTGTATAGGTTGCCTCATATGTCTGGTATACAGCTATTTCAAGTGAATTGTGATTTAAAATCATTGGTCATTGTGTGATCAGTAGGCCATTCTGAAAATACTATTAAAACCTCTTAAGATTGCCTTGAATAACTTTAATGCTATGCTTCTGTTCCAGAAGTAAAACCAAAAAAAACTTCTGTCGTCTTAAACATGTACTATTTTTTAAAAGTACCCAATACAGTGCAGTATGTGCCATTAAATGAATGTCATTTGCTTCTGCCAAATAATAGGTATTAACTACTCTTTACTTTTAAATATCTGTAGGCAAATCTAGCTTTGCAAGAAGGAAGACTTGCAGCTGCCCAAATGGAACTGAACAGTGCACAAAATCAGCTGGACGAGAAGCAAATGGAACTGGATGAAGTACAAGCCATGTATGATGCTGCTATGAAAGAGAAGCAGGCCTTGCTTGATGATGCTGAGGCATGCAGAAGGAAGATGAACAATGCCACAGCTCTGATTGAAGGACTGGAAGGAGAAAAGGTATTAGCACACACGTGTGGGTTTCCAGCACAAAGCAGGTGTGCGGTTTTGAGAGTGCTCCGTAGTGATCGTAACAGTGCTCAAGAAACTCAAGGTGTGGTGACATCTTGATATCATATGGCACTTTTTTCAGTTATAGGTATGGTTGTTTTCCTTGAAGTTAATGTATCTACCAAAGTAAAGCAATTTCTTGTGTTAATTCTTCTGTATGAAGATTTATGTTATATCATACGACTCATATTAGGATAAAGTTCAGCTTTAAAGCCAAGGAGCCAAATTCCTTTTAGCTTTAGCAGGAAGAGGAATTAGGCTTAACCTAAATAATTGCCCTAAAATATCTATAAGAAGGATTACTCTCTTTTTCTCACCAAGTATACAAGAATACAAATTTGAAGCTTGACTAATTTCCTGAATTATAATTGAAGCTTAGATTTCTACTGGAGCATTTTGCAGAATTACGGGCTAATTGTTATCCTCTGCACTGAGCTTGAAATTTACCTTTCCTATGCAGATCTCTCTGGCTTCAGCCTGAAGGTTTTCAGAGGAAGCAGGATACTCTTTTTTCCTATCTTATTATTTGCTTTGTTAATTCCTTCATTGATTTCACACAAAGTCAAAATTGATGAGAGTTTTGACTTTAACCATTGTGCCCTGTGAGGCCAGGACCTCAGCATTTCTTTGCACAGCTGCCCTTCAAATTACATCAGTCAAAAATCTTAGATGCTTTATCATATTTTTTCAGCGAATTTCTAAATTTAGGACCAACAGAAAAATAGGAAATTAAAGTGCCTTTTTGTGGGTTTTCTGAAGCCTTGTGCTATGAGGTCTTGTAAGAGCTGTTATTCCACTCTACTTTTGAAAATTCAGACAAAGTAATTAAAAACTCTGTATGGCACTTGGACTATTGGGCAAAACTGACACTGGGTTAAATGTGTGTTTTCTGAACTTGAAACATATATGTCCTGACCAAGATTGCATGCAGAGTGATTGTAAGGGAGCAGCAATCTGGAAAGAAAGGAATAAACAAAAATATTAGATGAGAATTTTTAATTTTTTTAATACATTAAAAAATAATATTTATAAAATTGCAGAAACGTGGAATAATTGAAGGGAATAATCATGGAAGGGACCTCTGGAGATCATCTAACCCAAAACACAGCCCCTTCCTCCCCCCTACTCAAGGCTCAGGGCATTGTTTGGTTGGGTTTTGAATTTCTTCAAGGATTCCACAACTTCCCTTGGCAACCTATTCCACTTTTTGACCACTCTCACTGAAATAAGGGATTTTTCGTGTGTTGAATTTGAATTTCTTATATTCCAATTTGTGTCCATTGCCCCATGTCATTTCACAGAGTACCAGTGAAAAGGCTCTGGCATCTTCCTCTTTAAACCTTCCAGTCATGTATTTGTACACATAGATACAGATGTGCAAATTCCCCCTGCACTCTCTGTATTCAAGGCTAAACAATCTCAGCCAAGGCTGTGCCCAAATTTTAGATCCCTGATCAATTCTTTATCTGCAAGTCTGAGGTTAAGCAAACTGCCTTTCCCTCTTTAAATCCTCACTCAACCGTGTTCAGAACTTTTGTCAATACCCTCCTTAAAACCTCAAGGATTGCTTGTGTCTTTCTGTGTTGTCCCTTCAGATATTGGGTGGTTGAAGCCCCCCATGCAGACCAGGGCCTGTGGATGTGAGGTTTCTGCCCACTGTCTGAAAAAGCCCTCGTCTACTGCTTGTTAATCACGTTGTCTGTGACAGACACACACATCTCCCATGTTGATCTTCCCTCTGATGCTAACTCATAAGCTCCCAACTGGCGTATTGTCCATCCTTGAGTCTCCTATGCAGAACTACATGCATTCCTCTGCTCTCCCACATGAAGGAAAACCCCTCTTCTCACCTTCCCAGCCTGTCCTTCCTAACAAGCCCATAGACAACTGATGCTGCCCTCCAGTAAGGGAAGTCTTTCCAACATATTCCCATGACCCCCATGATATCATGACGCTGCAAACACTTGCAGACTCCTCGTTTGTTCTCCATGCTGCGTGCAGTCATGTAGAAGCACGTCGGAGAGGTGCCCAGCTGTGATAATTAATGCCCTATAAGCAGTATGAAAGCTGTCCCCACTGTTCTGTCTGGTGGACATTTCTTTGTGTGGGTGTCCTTAGGGTGATCCTCCACTAGCCCTCTTTCATTGATTACAAGGTCCCTGCTGGTTATCTCGCCCCACACGTTTTGTTTTCCAGCATGGTTCTTCACTTCCTCGCACGACTATTGGTCCTCCTCTGCCTGCCACTTCATTCCTCCTTTAAATCTCCTCTTACCAGTTTGACCAGCTTGTTCGCAAAGACACTTTTTCTCCACTTGGTCAGGTGGTTGCCGTCACTTCCAAGCAAACTTCTACTTCTGAAAAGAATGATTTAAAGCAAAAAATACTCCTGTTTTGAAGAAAAATATTTACCAGAAGGAGATGAATTCTTGAGTTAGATGTTCCTGTTAGTTTTGTGTCTTCTTAAGCTAACTACTTTTTAACGTTTTACATACAGCTTCGTTGGACAGCAAGCAGCAAAAACTTTCAGAATCAAATTATTAATTTGGTGGGGAATGTTCTTCTGGCCACTGGATTTCTCTCTTACTCTGGACCTTTCAATCAGGAGTACAGAAATTTGCTGCTCCAATTGTGGAAGAAAGAGATGGACAATAGCAAGATTCCATACAGTAAAGTAAGTGTTCGTGTTCTGTTCTGACCTTATTCTTTGCCTTGCTGAGAAATTATATGCGGAGTATTTCGTTCCAGATAAGTACATAATTGGAAGATTATATACAGGCTGTCATATTCCATCCAATTTTTAATAAATAAAATATCTGAACAGTTGACATCTGAGCTTCTAAACCAATATGTTTTAAGTTCCTCTTTATACTGTCAGGCATTTCAAGATTGGTATGTAGGACACTACTCTGGCAAATCTGAGAGAGAGATGCTGTCTGAGGTCAGCTGCCCTGGGAGAAATAGCATAATACAGGAAACAAAGTAAAATTTATCAGCTTAGAATACATTTACTTTTTCATAAGATGAAACATCACCTTTGCACCTCCATGTGTTATCAGTAAATACCCTCCTGTCATACCCTCTGCTGTGTACCCACAACATTTAATTTAGTTTAATTTGAAGTATCTTGTAGACATTATTGATTTAAACAAGCCCTGGATTTTGTGAGGCTTGGTTTGCAGCACTTCAGCACTTCAGCTTGCTCCAATGCTAGCTTTTAAATCCATGCACCTTTGTCGCCAGTGAGGCTGACATTGCAGTATATCCTTCATTGGCCTGTGTCTGTGTGGACAGAGGTGGCCTAAAATGCAGTAGAGCTACGGTCCCATCATTCAGTTTCTGTTTCCTGCCACTTCATATTCTACCTTTATTAAAGTGAGCAACCTGCATGCTGGGACTATGACACAGGGCAGGATCCCTTGCATGAATCTTGTCCTTTCCTTTTACCACTATCTGCCTCAGGAGTGCCAGACCTGGAAGATGTTCTGGTGCAGAGGCTTTGCTCATGACCAGAAGCAGCCTTGCTCCTATTCCATGACTTTTAGGAGGTCTGTCTAATATTCTTCCCTGTACCTGGAAGACACATTCATGCTGAAGGCAGAATTTTGGCCATAATAATCAAAACTGTCTTTCTGAGTAATCTGTGTTGCCTTCCACTTGGTTTTGTGAGTACCTGTGTACATTTTCTTCAGCAGTAAAGGTTGGAGAAATAGTTCAGGAACTCTCTCTTCCTCTCAGCACAGGAGTTGAGGCATTAACCTCAAATAGCTCCTGTTCTCAGCTGTCAAAGATTTTGACAGAGCAGTTGCTGCAGAAAAATGCTGTGAGCTATTGAGCAACCTGTGTACAGCTGTATCGTTGAGAAACAGCTAAAGGTAGATCTGCATCTTCTTTTCAGGTTGTTTGGGTTTTGGAACTTAAAACCTCTATTAAGGAGACGTCTTTTCCATGAGGAGTTTGTTCACCTCACAGAAGTTACTTGTGAATGTATTTTTTACTATTTTTTATGTTAGGTTAGCATAATGCTTTTTGTAATGCTGATTAACCTTGACCTGACAGTGTGAAACTTGCAATCCAGCACAATTTGTGCTATGACTTAAAAGATGAATGATTCTGACTTGCCCAGTAAAGCTCTTTGAAAGCTCCTGGTGACAAAAAATATGTAAGGCTGAGATGGGTTTATTAATAAAGTACCAGGAGCAGTGCAGTTTCAGGCAAGATTCTTTACCAGTGTGGCATGGGAGTTATCCTACATACACTCGTCCCAGGGAGGCTCTTTCTCAAATTCAGTGTACAAAATGTTCTTAAAAGCAACTTACCTTGGGAAATATCTGTCAAGATTCTTACCATTTAAGGATGAGAAATTGGATGTATAATGTCCTTAGAAAGCAATACATAAAGAACTAAAATTCTGCTTCCATGAAGGTGTTCCAACCACATTACTATTTGGCTGCATCCTTCAAAATTTGAGGAATGGTCTCTTATTGTTTCTAGGTTGCTTCCCCTCCCCCCCAGTATGTCTCGGTTAGATGGAGGATGCCATAATGAACGGGTTTCAAAACATATTTACCATTCTGTTTAGATAGTTCCCATTAAAGACAGAATTATGATTTCAATCATAGTGTATGGAAGAAAGTTTTGATTTTTCCCACGGAATTAAGTACTCACAAAAGGCAGCATATGGGCCTTTCTTGATACTTCACACCACAGGAAAGAAAGCAGCTTTGCAGTTCAAGCAAAAGGCTTGACATCTGCATTGCTTTGTCACAGACTAACTGATCGTGGGCGTATGAGTCATTTAGGCAAAACAATTTAAAAAAGAACTGTTTAAAATTAGCCACCTATCTGTTTAGTTAGGCATTTAAATTAACTGAGCTTCAGAGTTGCAGGGTGGTTGATACTTCTTGCTGTAGGTAAGAAAAAGTTCAAAGCTGTTTAGATCCTACTCATCTGCTTAAGGAGCTAAATATGGTTTTAAGTTCCAATTGCTGAAAAATTTGGCTATTAAATGCTTTTCTGTCCTTTGCACAAGTGGAAATTTGATTCCTAAAATTTCTCTGTTTTCTGAGAATGGTTTGTGTTGCTTCATTGTGAGTCTTCAATAATACAGCAGTAAAAAAATCAAAGGGGTAAAAAAGCTTTGGAATCTTGCAGCCACTGGTATCATTAGATCTCATGACTGTATCACAACTCTCACAGTATTTGAAGTTTTGCTTTAGGCTTTAGATGCTGAATTATGTGATTTTGCAAGATTTGCAGGCTTTTACTTTCTTTCTTTCATGTCTTTCTTTCAAACATGTTTTTAGAGAAAGCCTACAAATAAGAATTGTTGAGTGACAAATGTAGGGAGCAAATGAAAAAAAAACCACCTTCAATTTTATTATTTTTAAAATTCTCAATCCTTATTAAGGTTCTTTTCTAAATTGGAGAGTTTGGTTTGCTATTTTCATCGCTGTTTTCTTCACATACACATTTTTGAGAGGCCAGCCACATTTCATAGTGAATAAAATAAAGCAAGTTAGTTGACAAGTGCAAATCAGACTTTAGGAGAATATGTGAGCTGTGAAAGGTTTTGACTTAGCAGCAATAACCTTTCATGATAGTTCATGGTTACTTAGCACATCTCCTCTTTATTCTCTTAGTCTCCCACAACCATCCTGTATTCATACTTGGAAGGCAGGTGGAAGCTCTTGTGAGCAAGATGACACATCCACTTGAACTGACAGGAAAAGAGTTTGCCAATACTAAAATAGTTTGTCATTAGATATTGAACTGGCTTCAGGTTTTTGCTGACACTCTTTGATGGACATCAAAACCTCAACAGAGTTCACTTTCATTACTGCTCAACTGCAATGATCGAGCCACTGAGCTTTAAAGAAAAGAAAGAGTAAGCAATAACTACCAAATACACTCTGTTATGCATTCTGATCAGAATTAGAAGAAAAACCATCCATGAGATGTTTCAGTATAGCTCCTCTAACTGGCACCTATTTTGTATTTACATATTTTCTACTGGTACTAATTTTGTAATTGCATATTTTCTATTAGGACTTGAACCTTACTGGTATGCTTGTTGACAATGCTACAGTGGGTGAATGGAACCTCCAGGGTCTTCCAAATGATGACCTTTCAATTCAAAATGGCATTATTGTCACAAAGGCATCTAGATATCCTTTGCTGATTGACCCACAAGGTCAAGGAAAAATCTGGATTAAAAATAAGGAAAAGAATAATGGGCTTCAGGTAAATAGTTAATTTACAAGGGTTTTTTTGTGTTTGTGTCATTTGTGTCATCATACCTTGGCCATGTGTAATTTAAATCTGATGTTTATTGGTATACAGTTATGCAGAAACTAAAACAAGACTGATGCAGAACCTGTACCTTATATCAGGGTATCAATATCAGGGCGAAATAGCTTGGAATGATATGTTATGGCATATCTACTTTTATGATGAATCTTTTAATTGCTTGCCATAGTGAAAGAGAATCAAAGAGGGAAGTAAAAGGTTGTATCTCGTTCTCCACCTTCGGGGAGACTTGCATCCCCTGCTCTGTATCTGAGTTCTCCCAGTAAAGTCCAGGAGGAACAGAGTTATGTCAAGACTCTAAATACACAAGTGTTTAGATTATGGCTTACGTCTGGGATATTGTAATTTGCTATGTTCTTGTTAGTGTTTTGTTGTTGGTCACCCAGGCACGAGCTTTATCCCTCAGCTGAATTTGAAATAAAAATGTAGGTGACATGCTGTTTTGGTGGATACATATATGGCTACATTATAACAAACAAAAAGTGCAGAGTGGTGGAACAGAGTATTAATTTTTAAATAATATACTGGTTTAATACTGTGTAATGTGCCTCTAGATATTTTAATTATACCTTTTTCAAAGAGCTTTGCCTGCAAGACAAGGATTTATTTTAAAAACACGTCTGTCCTAATTTTTTTTTCCTGGTAAAAAAACCACCCAAAACCCATGACTTAAGAGACGCCTGGGAAGGCTATTCAGTTGTCATCTCAATGGATCATGTTAAATATATTAAATTTAAATAAATGAAAAGGAGTCTGTGTGATTTTTAGCAATTTTAAGACTGGTGGAACTGAATTGGAAACTGAATGTCTGATGTCAGATCAGGCCTCCTATGTAACACTGGTTTCCTTTCTGAACTCCATAAATATTTCCCTACTTCACACTAGTGTTCTAAACATAAATCTATTTATATTTAGGAGATATTATATATTACAGTGATTAGATAGATATGCATATAAATAAATAAATAGATAACAATAAAGAAATGTGATCTCCTCTCCTCCTAAGTTTAAAGCAAAACTTCCATTCATGTCAGCAGAGGCAAGTGTTGGTACCTAAAATGTAATCATTTGTGTAGGTATCCCAGGATGAGTATAATTTTTTAGAGCTGCAGTACATTTTATGCTGTTTTCTATGTGCTTTCAAATGCATGCTGTATGGTCACTCAATCTTCCTAGGTTACAGCTATGAACCACAAGTCCTTCAGAAGTTATATAGAAGACTGCTTATCCCTTGGCCGACCTTTGTTAATTGAAGACATTGGAGAGGAGCTTGATCCTGCTCTAGATAACATCTTGGAAAAAAATTTCATAAAATCTGGTTCAGCACACAAGGTAAGATGAATTGTAGACATGAAATCAAAACACCTAAAATAGGACAGATATTGGGTATCAGGTAGTCTGAGTACATGATTAGTACCTTTAAAACAGTTAGAAAATTGAGTAGTGAACTCATGGGGTTGTTTGAGGGCCTTTTTTACCCTTAATCAGAAAGTTTAAAAAGTATAAATGAAAATGTTAAAAAAGGAATTAATAAAATTTTCATTAGATAAAATAACAGTTTTTCTGAATTCAGCTTTTGAAAATTGAGAAATGTGTTTTATTTTCAGGTGAAAGTAGGTGACAAGGAGGTAGATCTGGTGAAGGGGTTTACCCTCTATATGACAACAAAAGTGGCTAATCCTGTTTATACTCCAGAAATTAGTGCAAGAACAACTGTGATTGACTTTACTGTTACTGTGAAAGGGCTTGAAGATCAGCTCCTTGGCCGTGTCATCCTCACAGAAAAGCAGGTATGAGTCTTGCAGCATTTGTATAGAGGGAAGTCTTGTTCAGTATCTGCACCAGGAGTGCATACATATTCAATGACTTGGTTAAAATCAAATGCAATAACAGAAATGTGAATGAAAGTTTAAAGGTTGTGGATTTGCTGAAAAACAATGTGGAGCTGTTTTTAAATTGAATGGGGGAACCTAAACATTTATTTTAAGATCTGGCCTTGGAAAGAGAATAAAGAAAATTATTCATTAAAAATACATCACAGGCGTATACATGACATGCATAAACAACTTATTCCTTCATATATGGCAAGGGCTTCTTGTTCAGTCAGAAATCTCTTTTATTTCTGAATTCCTTTTTAAACTTAATTTGAATTACATGAAAAAATGCTTATGAACTTGAACTACTTTTGCCAGCCAGGCTCTAGTGTGCAAGGAGATAAAAGATTCTTAAGGAGCCCTGAACACTGACTTGACTCTGTTCTTACTAAAATTTGCATTGATTATGTGGAAGTTAATATAAGGAAGAAAAATCCTCTCTCAGGTGAGAGAAAAAAATTAAGGTTGGGATTAGCAGAGCTGCAGCTTTCAGTAAGTAGCTCAGGTAAGCTTGCTCATGTAAGAATTCCCTACCTAAGGGAATTCCTCTGACTTCCCCAAAGCGTGTTCTAACCAGAGTTTTTTAGTGGTCCTGTCATTTTCTCCAGCCAACACCCTTCCACTTTGCTCAAAATGAACCTTTACTGAAGTAAGGACTAGCATTTAAGTGCCCTTCCTTCAGTCTGACAGTCAGAGGCTGGAAAGCCATCGCAATACACAAACTTCTTGTGAATTGTTCCATGAAAAACAGAAAAACTGTAACAGCAGGTACCGGGGGAAAAACGGGGTGGGACAAATGCTGTGGATGCAAAACTTTTAATCTTTACTCCAGCAGATGTAGGTTTCTGTAAGGAAAATTGAACAGCATCAGCAGGAGTGAATGGGAGTATCCTGACTAACCTCTGATGGGAGGGAGAGGTCTAAATCAAGATGGAAGTGAAATGGGTTTCTCATGACCTGCATAGAAAACTCCTCTTCCCACAAGATACCCTTGCTCTGTGGGTTTTTTTTTTTTTTCCTGTACAGAACTGTTAGAGAATTCATATTGAATGTGTGTAGCAACACCTAGACTGCATTTTGGGTCCAAAATATAGTCACTGAAAAATATTCCTCCAGTGCTGTACATCAGCTGAAGAGAGTTGCCAAGGAACCTGGTTAATATCAGCACTACTTGCTGCACAGGGACGTGGTTGCAGCTGATCAACATTTACTAAACTTCTTTTGGCAGACATGAAGACATCATGGTTGTTCTGTCTCTTATGTCTCAGTAAGAGATAAATATTGGGGTGTAGACAGACCCAATGGGATTCTGAAAAATTTAGTTCAAAGGAAAGACACAGCATGAACAGAGATTCTGAAGAACAGGTTTTCTATTACAAAGAGACAACTTTATGATCGCTGAGCTAAAATAATAGATTAAAGGAACCAAGACATTCTTAAAGACTGCTCTAGTGATCAATGAAATATGATCAAAGAAGTGTTTATTCTTCTCAGCTTTATGGGTTGATCATGTAAGTATATAAAAAAAAGTCAGCATATTTTTGTACTTTGATAATGAAGTTGCTGCCACTATTTGTGTTCAGGTATTTTTTATGTTACAAACATGGTTTTGAAGTTCCCTTGCAAACAAAAACTTGCACCTGGTATATTTGCTAATTTTCTGAAAGATGCGTTTTACAGGCTTACAAATAGTATGGGTAAAGTGTCTGATCTTGGACAAAGCACATCCTTACATGGAATTTAAGCATGTAGTTAAATGTATTTTTGAGTGTTTTGTGGAAGTATTCCTTTTGTGTAATTCTAATCTTTTTTTGCATTAATGGTATAGAAAGAGGAGTAAATGTAGAAAGCTGAATTACTGATGCTTAAGCCATTCCCCTCTTTTGGGATGCAGTTACTTGTAGCTTCCACAGAGCTACACTCTGTAGCCCTAGAACATATTTCAAACAGGTTTCCAAATGAGAAGTTTGTGAAAATAAAGAAATTTGTCACTTCTTTGAAATACAGGAGAACCTCTCCTCTACTGTATGTACGTCTCCTTTTTCTCTAGCTTGACATGTTGATGAAAATGAAAATAAACTGAAGCCATAGGTGTAGATAGACTATTATTAACGACCCTTTTCTTACAGGAAGGTTGACTTGATTGATTATAATAAAGGCAGGCAGCAAGGGTATCCCTGAGCTGTGTAGACTGTGCAGTCTAGATGCCTCATTTCACTTGGCGTTGTGTTGACTCGTCTGCCTTTGTTCTCTTGCCATTGTCTGTCTTGTAGAAAGGGCACAAAAATCCATATGACATAGATAATAATTGTAACATTTCCTGTTTTATAAGGAGGAGAGGATTGTGTCTTTCAAAATCACAGAATCGTAGAAAGTAGAAATGGAAAAGGTCATCCAGTCAACTTTGCTCACAATGTAAAATCCACCCATACAAAGCATCTTTCAGTCCTTTATCTGATTTAATTTTCAGTACTCAATGTAACGTGGCTTTTATCACTTCCCATTGGAAACTATCTTTAGTGGCTTGTGCACCTTACTATGAAGAAGCTTTTCCTGGTAATTTTGATATGTTTTCATTCTCCAACATTTATGCTGCATTAATCAAAAAATACAGTATAAATTACTTTAATATATGTATTCAGTGTGCATATAAATTATTTTAGTGCAGAAATATTTAGTAGTATTTCTGTATTTTATGAAAAAGGCAACCAAGTCCCCAATTTGACATGCATGAAATCACGTGTTTTCTGTGTCTTTTTAAGGAATCTTTCTTTGAATTGATGTTAAAAATTCTAAGGCAAATTTCTTGAATACAGGAGCTGGAAGCAGAAAGAATCAAACTGATGGGACAAGTGACATCCAACAAGAGGAAAATGCAGGAGCTTGAAGATAATCTGCTCTGCCATCTAACCAGGACAGAAGGCTCGTTGGTTGAAGATGAGTCTCTGATACAAGTCTTAAGGATCACTAAAACAACAGCAGAAGAGGTGAATTTTGAATGTACTGCAGATACATTTTGTATTTGTAATTTGGAGATTGTATCTGTATAGATTTTCATTCTTGTTTTATTTTTTTCCACGCAGAGCCATTATATAACATCTGACGTCTTAACAAATAAATAGTAGAAACACAAATTTTTTCTTAATAAAAAATTGCAAAATTAAACTGCTACCTGGATACTGTTCTATATTCCAGGCATATTTTGCAGGTGTAAATTTGAATCAATTCCCATTGTGACAGGAGTTGGAACACATGAAGACACGATGTCTGTGTTGAAACACTGACAGAGGGAAGCAAAGCTCAACTTAATATACTGTTGTGATCTTAATCAAGACCTTTTATTTTTTAGCATAAATCACAAGTAATACAACTTAATCTTCATGGTCTTTTCCATTAATTTCAAGGTCAGTGAAAAATTAAACACAGCAATGGAGACAGAGGTGAAAATCAATGCTGCACGTGAAGAGTATCGGCCTGTGGCAGGTCGTGGTAGCATCCTTTATTTCCTAATTGTGGAAATGAGCTTGGTTAATGTCATGTACCAGACATCCTTGCGGCAGTTCCTTGGCATTTTTGACCTATCAGTAGAAAGATCTCGGAAATCGCAGATCACAGCAAAAAGGGTAGTTTATATAATCGAGCATCTCACCTACGAAGTCTTCAAGTACACAGTTCGAGGGCTGTATGAAAATCATAGGTTCCTGTTCACATTACTTCTGGCACTGAAGATTGACTTGCAGGCCAAGAAAATTTCACACAATGAGTTTGAGACACTGATCAAAGGTAATTTCTCTAAAAATGTTCCTGTTTGCGTATGTCTGTGAACTGCCTAATTCAGATTTTGCAGTACTTGCATTAACAATGTGTTATATCCTGTGGATCTACTGGTTTTTAACTGGTGAATGGAAGCATATACAGCCCAAGAAGGAATTAAGAGACACGTTTTCTAAAGAGCAATATAGATTATTTGTTATCAAAATAATGCTTAGATGAGGAGTATTTTAACTGTTATCCATTGCAAAACAGGAAAAAATAAGTCCATTACTTTGTAAGAGAACTTAGTCTCTACTGTCTGCCTCTTTCTCAAGTTGCCACATGTCTGTGTCTGTGAGATTGTAGACAATCAGCAAAAGCTCTCTGGGTGGCTGATGAGCAGGCATGTGAATGCATCAGGATTCTGTACCAGACTTAGGTACAAACACAAAAAAGTGGAAGTCTGTGATGTGTTGCAAAACACTTTTATATTGCATTGCATTATGTCACCACTGTATGTCACTACTCAGACACAATGACAAAGAAAAATTTCAGTAAGGTGTATAAAATTTGGTGGGGGTTGACCTCACTGTCTCCAAGATAAGCTAAGTGCAATCTGGTACAAAGACAAGTACAGTCAGGTGCTTGGCATCCAAATCTCTCAGTTTGTTTGGCAAACACTGCGTTACTGTTCAGCTGTGGCTCAGCTGTGCAGGGTGTGCAGATGGGCACGAGGCTGAGTGGTGGTTGAGCTAAGAGGCTGTTGACGTTGCACAGTGCTGGAAATGAATGCACCACGTGCTTTCTTATTCTTTAGTATAGATGAAAGAAGGCTCTACTAACCATAGGTCCTTTCTACATCTGCTATGAAGAATTTGGTTTGAGTATCCTTTTAGGTAGTCATGTTTTATTCCAACTCTACAGATGGAGTAGAAGCAGCACAAAACTTAGTGGGATATCAGCTTTGGGAGGAACTGAGACCACTTCCAAAATAAGTCTTTGTTAAATGATTCTTCCATGCAAATTCTAGGTCTCCATATCCTGGTTTACATAAAATGTTACTCCACGAATTATATAAAGAAGTATTTTTTATTACTTGTGATTTTTCTGTTTAAAAATATTTTTTTTCCCTCTACAATACTTTTCACTTTGCAGGAGGTGCCAGCTTGGATATGAATTCTGTGGAACCAAAACCAAAAAAGTGGATCCTTGACACGACTTGGCTCAATCTTGTGCAGTTATCTAGCTTGTACCCTTTCAATCAACTTCTGGTGTATATTGCTAAGAATGAGAAGTCTTGGAAAGCTTGGTTTGATGAGGAAGCTCCTGAAAAAGCTGTTATTCCTGATGGTTATGACATCTTACTGGATCAATTCCATAAACTCCTCCTTATCCGTAGCTGGTGCCCCGATCACACCGTTGCCCAAGTAAGATATGCTTTTGTACAGTGGTTATGCCATGTGACATCTCCTGAAGAACTGCTAGTTCCGAACTTATGTTCTCTGAATTTCTTGTTACCATAATTTCTGTTGCAGAGTGAGTGAGCTATTTTGAAAAATCAGATATTGAAATGCTCATAAAAAATATGTGTGAAAACACTAATTTATTTAATTGCAATGAACTAGGAAGCAGAACAGGAAACAAATTGAGTTGGAGCTGCAAGAATACCATTCTTGTTGTGGGGTGCTTTCAAAGTGGAGTCATGAAACTTGTAAAGAAGTTTCATTCCTCTGGTGAATCAAAAGATACATCCCTGTTCATTTTCACAGAAGAGGTGGAAAAAGAACAATTCACTTTTATGACAGGTGCACTAAAATCGCAGATAAACTGTTTACTTACCCTCTCCACTGAGGAAGTAATAATTAAGGCTGTCTAGTGGCAAATGTTATAAAAGAAACCACAGTAGACTAGCAGTTTCTTCACAGTCTGTGATGTTTTGATTTTTCTTCTCTATGTAGGTGTAAAAGAGATGTATGAGTCTATGAGTATCCTTTTTTTCACTTTTTTTTTTCTTTCTGTACTGGAAAGTAGTAGTTTTTCTTTCCCACGCATCTCAACTTTACATGTTACTTGCTGGGATAGCATCTGTGTTGTATTTAGGGGACACCATATTTTCATGGACCTCTTTTTCAACAAGGCTTGCTCCATCCTTGTTCGTTTTCTACTCTATAGTCAGTAAGTGGGAGAGAAGTAGGGGAGCTCCAACTGCCATAATTTAAACAGAGCGAAATAATAAAGCTGCTACTGCTTATTTATCAACACCTATCTATCAACTTACTTATGACTTATTTATTATTGTCTTGCACAACCATCTCTGAAAAAGAATGTCTCTGAACAATGGTTGCAAAAAAAAGTAATTATTTTAATTTTTGAGGAGAGAAGGGATCTCTTTTGTTACTCTCTTCTTTATCTCTTCTTTCCCTACTGTGTTTTCCCAAGTATTAGAAATTTTACCTGTCTTCACTAGGACAAAAGTTACTTAATGGTGGATGACCATTAGAGGTTTTTTTTCTACAATTGATGTCTTCCTCAGTTCACCTTGTTCCTCAGTGCTTCTTGTCATCATACATGCCTCAGAATCAGTGATAGTCATTACATAGCAAGGAAATCACCTCAGTCAAAAAAGAATTTCATGCACTAGGGTAACTTTAGAAATCCTTTTAGAAAATGTCTGTGAAAAGAAAAAAATAGAGGCATAAGGAAGGTTTGGCCTTTAAGGATCAAGTCTGAGCTGAGTTTATGTTTTGTAGAAACAGATATTAAGCCTAAGAGACTTGAATTGGATAACCACTGGACAAGAGAATTTGTTTGAAGTTCCAACAAATACATGGGAGATTGTAACTGGGTCAGATGAAAGATCTGTCTAATCCACTATGCTGTAGAGACAGTGTCAACAATACATGCTTAGAGGAACTAAGAATGGAACTGGTATAGAGAAACTCTTTTATTTGACTATCCACCAAGTTTTAGCAGGCAGTAATTTAAGGGCAATATCTGGGCTGTCCTCAGAGCTGACACTGGGTCTATTCTGCATGGATTTTTTTTCCAGGTCTTTAAAAAAAACCCATTTAGCATCTTCTAGCAACAGTGTTCACAGGATGGCTGTTGCGTGAGCAGAATTCTTTCTCTTTGTTTGAAGTTTGCTATCTGAGAATTTCAATGGTTGCCTCCTGTGGACTGTAACTTTTGTCACACCGAAGCTGAAAATTAAAGTTTAGACAATCCTTGCCTTCCAGTGTAGGTATTAGTAAATTCCACATCACTGATTAATGCTAAATTTAAAAAGTAAAGATATATTTTTTTTTCTGGTAACTTTTTTTTCCAGGCTCGGCACTACATTGCAGAATCTCTTGGAGTGAAATATGCAGAAGGATTTATTCTTGAACTGGAAGCAATGTGGACAGAAAGTGACTGTCGAACACCTTTGACATGCCTTTTATCAGTGGGGTCTGACCCCACTGAAAATATAGAACGTCTTGCAAAATCAAAGGTATCCTCCTAAACTGAGTTTGCTAGAGCTGATAAAGACGTTTTTAACTCTTCTTTGCACTAGAAGTGGTATCTCCTCTCTTTAAAGAAGTTCAAATAATGATATTTATATTCATACTAGTGTTCTCTGGAAGTAAATTTTTGACCAGTAGCCAAAATGCATTTACTAGGAAATGAAAATGTTACAGTCTTGCTTTTTGCAGTTGTTTGATTGCAATGAGACCTCCATCTTTATCCAGCACACTATAATAGTCCACTGCTTAGGAAAAGGATTAGCTATGAGAAGAAAGCAACATTTGTGGTTTACATTGGGTTGCATTCACTGCAGGAGCTGACAGTAATGATGATTACAAGAAGATACAGAAAAAAATCATAAATATGGTGACGAGAGAAGTTAATTTTACCACCCTAGCATTCAATCTGTGCACTTGATGGAGACATTCAACATTTCCTACAGAAAAACATCACTTTAAGGCACTCTGTTCTCTGTTTTATAGTTCACAATGTAGACGCATGTACAATTTTCCCAAGAAGTTATTTACAGTTGATCTCCATAAATTTTCCTCCTTGTTAGAATGCATCTTCATTTAATGGTGCAGGATTTCAGTATACACTAAGAAAGACATACTTGCAAAAGTGGGGTGGACCCACAAATCTCTTTAGCTTATTAATTAGAAGGTGGAGATGCTTGTTCTGTTTGAAAATCAGGACCCTTATTTGTCTCTCTGTGTTGAAGATGGCGTAAATTATGACCTAACTCTCACTTAGTGTTTAAATTTAGGAATCTTAAATTTGAAGTCATTAATTTGATCCTTGTCTGCTGTCAGATCAAAAGTATATTGCAGTGGACAGTCTTAATATGTTTTCATGCTTTCAGGAAATGTGTATAGAATAATTAGAAAGTGAGGCTGCAAAAGAGCTAAAGGGATGGCCTTGTTTATTCACACATGGTTTATGAACAAGGCAACATCAGCTAGGCCATCATAACCTGAAGTTCAACTCTAGTGTCACCTGTAAATATAAAGTCAACAACACTGTTTAACTGTAAAGTCCTTTTCTGATCTCTTGAAGTAAATATCCAACCACACAGCATATAGAAACCTTTCAAGTTTACAAAAGCTATCCAAATGCCACAAAACAAAATACAAACACAGATGCTTTTTACAAAAAAAAATATATGTAACAATGTGGAACTTGAGGAGCATTTCAGCAGTTCTTTAGCATTTGAAACACGTATCTAGAAATAATATAGTTTTCAGAAACATTTGCGAGGGACCTTTGTGTTTTGTTTGCTAGTATGTCAACAAATTGTATTTAGTTCCTGTCTTTCTTTGGGATTTCTCTGCTTTTTTCCAGACTAAATCTTTAATATAGGCTAGCTGTACCAAGGATCTGATCTTGGAGGGCGGTGGTGATGGTGCTGGGGTTTTCTTCTTCTTAATGATAAAAAAATTGGGTCTCTTTTTTCAATTATTTCCCTTTTACAGTCATGATTTATAGTCTTAAAATGGATTGCCAGTACTGATGGTACCTCTAAGTATGATATTAACAGTATAAATCAGTTATCTGCAGTTGGTAATGTTCAAACTTGTGTCCTGAATTTATTTTTCACTCTAAAATTTAGTTTTTCAGGTGGCCTTCTCCCAAAGAAATGAGAACAGTATCTGTGGCTACTGAGCTATACAACCTTGTTTATAAACCAAACAAGCTCTATCTTAAAACTAATTGCATTTCTGCCCCCCTTTACTTTCACTTTAAGAGGGAGTGAAAATTTAACTTTCAGAAATAAAATGAAATTTCTTATGCCCACACTATGACTCCATTAAAATCAGTTGTTGTTTTTTTTTAATTGTAGAGCTAGTTTCTTCTTTTAGGGAATGATGCACAGAAGCTTCAAAACACTCAGGGCCACTGTAGTGACTAAAATGCCAGCGTTTTCATCTGTATAGCAATGTATTAAGATGACATGGATATGCTGATATGACTCACTATTGAAAGAAACATTCTCCATGCAGACATTTTGATAGAGTTCTTTCAGAAGGAGTAAAATGAGGACAATTCACAGTGAAAAATATTTTTTCCTTCTCTCAATGTTTCTATAACCTTTAATGATTGTACATTTGAGAGGTAACATTGCTGAGAAGAGCAAATTATGACAAGATGCTTTGTTAGGGAATAATGTAGCTGCTGAATGTTTATGTGCTCTTATGCAGGGGTAGTCATAGTCTTTGACTTATGGCAGTGGTAGCTGTACTCAGATGCATCTTAGAAAAAGTGGTTTTTTGGTCCTCTGGCACACAGCCAACTTCACAGGCTGTTCAGCTTTGCTTCTTTTAGCTGCAGTTTCAGGTTTCACTGACCTGAGAGTAGGGTTTCTCTGCTTTCTTATCTCTGGCATTCTTGCCTCCTTAAGTCTTGCCAGGACATGGGGGATCATATACAGCAGCTGTATTTATACTGTTCTGTAAAATCAGGTCAGGGCCCATGCTCTGACCCTAAGGCCAAATGACCCAGCACAGTTTGTGTCCGTATGCTTAACCTTCTTCTCCTGCAAAAGTAGGGCAGCCTCCTCCACGCTGTTTAGGAGTGGATGTCTTCCTTCCTTTTTGTTTCACAGTGAGAGAGTCTGAGTAGCTGTACAGGTCAAGATTAACCTTTGTAGCTCTCAGCCAGCTGAAGATAGGCCCAGATTGATAATGCAGCTCATCGCTCACTGCATGAGGGATACTCAGCTGTAGGTCTTGAACATTAAACTGTCCATGAGACAAAGTCTTTTCATCTATTCTTTTGCCCTCAACATGTATGCAGAATAATATGTTTAACTGGGTTTGTTAATTCTGGTTTTCCCTGGTAGGAGTCAGGCAGCCAACCTGAGCCACACTTAAAAAGAACAAGAGTAGCAAGAACAATAAGCAAGAGAGGATCTGCCTGCACGTTACTGACACAGCTGTGTGGCCCTGATCTCGGGCTTATCTGTTTTAGATCCCCTTGTGAGAGCTTCTATCATCCTCTGGTTTTCTGGACAACTGGCTTTATTCTCCCATAGCCTCTGGAGAAGAGACCATAAAATTCCAAAATTCTTATGTTTGCTTTTATAAACTTTGTCTCTTCTGCATCTAGATCTGCTTGAGATCTACTAGAGCTAGCAGATCACCAGACTGGAATCCTCTGAATCAGTGGCTCCACAGCTGCCATTTAACAATACAGGATGTTTCCTGAGCAGTGCTTAAATGTGAACCAATCTTTCCTGTCCTACCTGATTCATCAACAGTTCTCTTTTAAATGAAATATGTTCAGACAGTAAAAAGTCACCAGAATTGTTGGGTTTACGCTGTGCATTAATTATTATCTGAAGCCCTAAAATCTGCCCATCTCAAGTTAGTCCACATCACAGGAAAAAGAATGGTCAGGCTGTGTATATGTCTTGCTTTATTTGGAGAAGTGGTGAAAAAGCTGAAAAAATGTTTCAGATGTCTTATCCCATAGATTTTTTTAGACCAGCAAAAAAATATTATTTCCAGTGGGTGTTGTTTTCTTCCAGCAGGTGGAAGATAAGAGGAACTTGAAAGGTTTTGCTTTTTGTTTTGTTTTGTTGTCTTTACTCTGTTTTAATATAATCAGTCTCCGTTGAGATTAATGGTTTTCTTTGTGGCAGAATGTCACTACATATGGATCTATGGAACCAATACATTACATGTATAATTCTAAGGAACTACACATAAAATAAACTTTCTTTTTTACTTTTAGAACATTCCATGTCGTGCCATTTCAATGGGTCAGGGCCAGGAAGCCCATGCAAGGCACCTGTTAAATCAGTGCATGCAAGATGGAGGATGGCTCCTTCTACAGAACTGCCACCTTGGCTTGGAATTTCTTAATGAATTAATGGACACCATCACAACAAAAGAGTCTATGAGTGAAGATTTCAGAACCTGGATCACTACAGAGGCTCACCCAGAGTTTCCTATTAATCTTTTACAGACCTCTATAAAATTTACCAACGAACCTCCTCAAGGTAGGAATGACTTCCCTTCCCACTGGAGAGATCACTGCTGGTCCAGGAAGGTTGGGCAGAAAGTAATGTTGGTTTCGCTGTGCAGCTACTTGCAGCTACCAGTCTTGGAAAATACTGACCTAGGTCCCTGGGCATCTCCTGGTCTTCTGGGCCTCCACGCACCTCCTTACATCCAGGATCTTTCCCCACTTGCAGGATGCTTCCTCATATTCAGATGTTCATCTCGTGTTTTTTGGGCCTCTAAGCCCCCAGTTTTCCTAACCGAAGTAGCCTATGTGCAGAAGCACAGTGTGAGATCTGCATCTTAACTGGCAGTTTGGACTCAAGTTTCTGTATTAATAGGGGTGCAGGAAAGATATGGAATGAGTCCAGTGAGAGCCCACAAAGATGCTGAAGGGATTGGAGAACATGCTATGTGGAGAGGCCAAGATGATTGTTAAACCTGGAGGAGTGAAGGGGTATCTTATCAATGCATATAAATAAATAAATATGCCCTTTCTTTACATATATGTGTTGCCACTGAATTATATATATGTGATGCCACTGAGTTGATGATGTCAGTGGGAGCTAAGGATTTTTATCTAAGGTCCTATTTAAAGCTTCAGACATTTAAAGCTCTTATCTCAGCATTTAGCTTCCTTTCAGCATTAGTAAGATGTCTACAAAATATTTGATCTTGTGAAATACATCCTGTTTCAGCATTTATACTCCATCTCAGGAGCAGGTAGTCAGTCTGTTGATAAAAAATTTTTACTTCTTCCTCTTCTCCTCTCCCCCTTTTTAATTCAGAACTCAGCATCTTTTTATTGCACAGTGGCCCCCTCCTGATCATTCTGGTGGTAACAACCTATAGCTCCAAGAGGCTATTTTAAAAGACAAGTTATAGCAAATTTGCAACTTGCATTTAGTGACATAAAAAAGCCCAGTGTAACAATTTAAGTCAGGATGAAATATAGATAGTTTTAGTTTTCTAAGACTGTCCTGCCACACTGGTAGCACATCATAAGAACCCTTTTGTTTGATTTTGGAACCCTCTTATGATACCTTTTCAATATTTTGAAGAGCTATTTTTTTGAATATTTTTCTACAGCATCTTTGTGGTGTATGAACAAAGCAAAGTACTTTTGTTGTGTCATAGGAAGTAGGTTGACTTGGACAATCTATTCCCTGTGCTTGAAATCTGCCCCTCTAGACTTGTGTGAAGCTGATTAGGTGGAAGGTATCATAAGAGGGGCCTGATGTCAGTAACTCATGCTCGGGTTGTCTGCCCAAGGCAGAAGACACCTGAAAACATCTGGGAGTAGTCGAGCTTATGTATTCCATGGAAGCTGAGACTGTATCAGCATCAGCTGCCTAAAGCTGTTCCTGGGATATGAAATGTCAGTGCTCAAACCAACCTCCCCAAGTTTTACTATTTGCACTATGAATTTAGGTTCTCATCTCATCACCTTGGTACCTGTAGGCCAGAGGGTGAACCTACACAGAATTTTGAAATTTTTATAGGAATCAAATCTAAACAAAATTACCTTAAGTAAAACTAAAATCTCATTTTATAAGTAAATATCAAAACAAACTCTTGGATACCCGGTGCTATATTCATATGATGTTAGGTGTCTTTTTTATTGCCATATAGTTGCGAAATAGTTATGTTTATATTTCAGTTGTTATTGAGAACATTTAGAATACAATTACTTAATTTTAATTCCTTCCAGACTCTTGAAATTAATTTGTTGTGTTATCTACCTAAAACAAAATGTTATTGAAGTTTGCCTGCTATGATCAGCTGAACAGATAAGTGATTCTAAGATACTATTTGAAGGTACAAGTAAGATGATACTGCAAATTAGAATAGAGAATTATGCTTAACAGAGGTTGGACTTAGGGATTCCATATATATTTCCTGCTAATGTATTACATTTTTATACTTACTTTCTAGGTGTGAAGGCTGGCTTGAAACGAACATACTCATCTGTAACTCAGGATCTGCTAGAAGTGAGCAAAATGCCACAGTGGAAACCATTGCTATATGCTGTGGCATTTCTTCACACAACTGTTCAGGTTTAAAAATATATTTCTTTTCTTCTGTCATAAAACCATGTTTTATTTATTAATGAACCTTGTTATTAAATGAAAAACATTTTTAAAAGGCAATCCCATGTTGGCAAATTAACACAAATAAAATAAGAAAGAGAACAACATACTGCAAATGTGTTAGAACTTAAAATTTTGCTCATGTTGATCCTGTACCTCCAACATGGATGGTATTTCAGAGGGAAAAAAGGACAATCAAGCAGTGAACAATTAGAGTAGTCTTCTATTAAAGTCGTGACTGTGTGATCTGTCTTTCAACTAACTGGACTTCTACTAATACTTTAAATCATAAAAGCATATTAAAGAAATTTACAATTTATGGTTTGGAAAACCATAGTCTTAAACTGCTGCATTCACAATGAGAAGGTATAAGAGAGTGAATATAAATTCTTTCTGCTCTGAAACCTGTGGGACGAAATGAAAGTAGATTTTGGGTCTTGACTTTCAGGACTTCCATTAAAGAAAGTGCTTTATGGATTAACCACAACTTTTCATCATCCTATCAATAGATTTTGGAGTATCCTTAGTTTATATTTGGAGCCTGGTTAATTTAGCTCTGTGGCATCCATGCACTGATATATTGTGGTCCAGTGGAAGCCTGTGGCATGTTTTTCTTTGTATCACTTTGGTATCACTTCTTTCTTGGTGGAAATTAAAAATTTGCAATTACCAGATATTGCCGTAACAGCTATAAACTGCCAGCTGAGTCTGTAAATGATTCACTAAGAAGCAGTTTTTCCTACTTGCATCTGCACCATGCAGAGATAGCAGTGATAGGAATGTATCTAGTCCGTAGGACGACCACACACAATGGTCATGGCTGATGAATTTGGACGCCTTGCCTCAAACAGTAGCTTAATTTTTGAAATTCAAAAGCTATAGTTCTAGACTCAGATATTTGCTGCACTTAAAAAAGAGACTTTTTTCCTTTGTGAAAATGTTAATATTTCTATTCTTTTTTTGTATGGGGAGATAATTAATCAAGCGTTCGACCTCGTGTGTGTTAAATTTTTTTTTTAAGTTGATGAAATAGAATTCCAGCTGGACTACTGCATTCTTAACATATTTTGTGTATTCTTCTGCCCTTAGGTTTTCTCCACAATTACTGTCAATCAGTCTTTTACCTTTAACTCTAACTTTTTTACAGGAAAGACGGAAGTTTGGCCCATTGGGCTGGAATATTCCTTACGAATTTAATCAGGCAGACCTGGCAGCCAGTGTGCAATTTGTTCAGAACCATTTGAATGATGTGGATAATAAACACGGAGTGAACTGGAGCTGTGTTCGCTACATGCTTGGAGAAGTGCAGTATGGTGGCCGTGTCACTGACGACCTCGACAAGGCACTGCTAAATACATATGCAAGAGTCTGGTTTGGAGAGCACATGTTCAGTGAGAAATTTTGTTTCTACAAAGGTTATGTTATTCCAAAAGGGAACACAGTGGAAGACTATCTCCAGTACATAGAGCAGTTGCCAGTAGTTGATACACCAGAGGTAAAATATTTTAATATATTAAAGGGAGTTTTTGTCAGATTAATAGCTTAATGAGGTGGGGTTTTTTTTCAGAATCGTGTATGCATAGGTCAAGATAAGTGGGCAGGCCATTATAGTGGGTATTCAGTGTAGATCTGCTGACCAGGAAGAGGTAGATGAGGCCTTCTTCAAACAATTGGAAAAAGTCTCATATTCACAGGCCCTGGTCCCCATGGAGGACTTTAATAACTGCAATTATCTGCTGGAAGGTTGATACAGCAAGGGTCGAGCACTCATATCAATGTGTATAAAAACCTGTTGGAATGCTGTGAAGATGGAGCCAGAGTCTTTTTGATAATACCCAGTGAAAAGACAAGAGGCAATGGGCATAAATTAAATAACAGGAAATTCCATCTGAGAACAAGTGAACACTTTTTTAAGTGGAGGTGATCAAACTGGAAGTTTGCCCAGAGACATTGTGGAGTCTTGGTCTTTGTAGACATTGAAATCTCAACTGGACACCGTCCTGGAAAGTCTGCTCTAGCTGACCCTGCTTGAGCAGGTGATTTGGATTAGATGACCCTCAGAGGTCCCTTCCAAACCAAACTATTTTGTGGTTTCACAATTCTGTATGGGATTGAGCAGACATGGAATCTGAGAAATAATAAAAGTAAAAAAGCCCTATGGTCTCATTTTGCAAGTTATAGTTGGGAGTTTATTCCATTTTGACAACAGAAGGATATGGATGTTGCCATGAATTGATGGGGTAGGGTGCAGGGTAGCTCCTGGCTGTAACCAGTTTTACATGACCCAATGTGTGCATACCACAGTGGTCACAGTGATTGGTGGATGGTGATTTTCTGCTCCCTTCAGTACAGGCACACATGATGGATTTAGTTAAAACTGAAACAGAAGAGAATGCTCTGGCAAATTGAAACAGAAGTGAATGGTCTGGATTTTTGTCTCATTTCTATTAAGTTGATAAATGCCATTGAAAATAAGTTCTATTAAAATTAAATAGATGGAACAGAACAGAAAAAACTGGTTTTCACTTACTGATAATGTGCTGGCTGAGAGGGTGAGACGTTTCCAAGGTCATAAAATAAGCTTGGAAAGTTCTGAATCTCTGAAGACAGTGAAAGCAGAATGCAAAGGTATTTGTACCAGCAGTGATGCACCTTTTCCAAGTGAGAGTAAATGCAGACATGATAATGCATCAATGAGATCCATTTGAGCCCAGATCATGAAGTGATTCCTATCAGCATATGAACCTTGGCTCTATCAGATTTCAGGTGCTGCTTTCATGGATCTGCCTTTTTAAGCACTTGAGAACCTATCTCACAATGCTGCAATGTATTTTTAAAGTGTTTTGATGCCTGTAAAAAATCTGTATGTATGGTTTGAGGTAGGGGAATTTTACCTTTGGCTTTTATGTAAATAGGAGCGAGTCCAGGAATGCAAGCATCCTTTTTTCCTTCACATTTTCACTCGTTAGGAAGACAGATATGAGTTTCTTCTGTCATTCTAAAATCTGTCAAAATTGCTCATGAAAACCTTTAACCTTTTAATCTCTCAATCTCCTTTGTTTCACAAAGGATGCTGTGCTAGTCCAAACAGTGTATCCTTGATTCATTCATTTTCCATTTTCAGTTAAGAACGAAAGACTGAATCGGCCTGCTTGCTGTGTCCTTGTTCTTTTGATGAAATTTCATCCTCTGAGCAGAATGAACACTGTCTTCGAAAGAGGGCAATGAACTCGGTGTATTGGGTTAGCATGGAAAGGTTTCAGTAGCAGGGGGCTACAGGAGTGGCTTCTGTGAGAAGCTGCCAGAAGCTTCCCCCATGTGTGACAGGGCCAAAGCCAGAGGGCTCCAAGATGGCCCCACTGCTGGCCAAGGCTGAGCCCATGAGCGGTGGTGGCAGTGCCTCTGGGATAATGTATCTATGAAGGATAAAAATCTGCACATGAACCTTCAGTCAGAGAGAGGAGTGAGAATATGTGAGAGGAACAACTCTGCAGACATCAAGATCAATGAAGAAGAAGGGGCAGGAGGTGCTCCAAGTGTAGGAGCAGAGATTCCCCTGCAGCCTGTGGTGCAGACCATGGTGAGGAAGCTGTGCCCCGCACCCCATGGATGTCCACAGTGGAGCAGAGATCCACCTGCAGCCCCTGGAGGACCCCACGCTGGAGCAGGTGGATGGCTGAAGGAGGCTGTGACCCTGTTGGAAGTCTGTGCTGGAACAGGTTCCTGCAGGACCTGTGGCCCCATGGGGAGAGGAGCCCACACTGGAGCAGATGTGCTGGCTGAAGTTATGACCCCACAGGTGACCCATGCTGAAGCAGTCTGTTCCTGAAGGTCTGCACCCTGTGGAAGGGACCCACATTGGAGCAGTTCAGGAGGAACTGCAGCCCATGGGAAGGACTCACATTGGAGAAGTTTGTGGAGGACTGTCTTATGTGGGAGGGACTCCATGCTGGAGCAGGGGAAGAGTAGAAGGAGTCCTGCTCCTGAGGAGGAAGGAGTCAGAGACAGTGTGTGATGAACTGACCACAAATCTTGTTCCCCATTCCCTGTCTCCCTGTGCTGCTGTGAGAGGGAGGAAGTAGAAAATTTGGGAATGAAGTTAAGTCCGAGAAGAAGGGAGGGGTGGAGGGAAGGTGTTTATAGGATTTGGTTTTATTTCTCATGATCATACTCTGATTTCATTGGTAATAAATGCAATTAATTTCCCTAAGCCAAGTCTGTTTTGCCTGCTGTTAACTGATCTCACCCTGTCCTTATCTCACACCATGGACTTTTTGTTATAATTTCTCTCCCCTGTCCAGTTGAGGAGGGGACGATAGAGGAGTGATTTCAGAGGAGTGTAGAGCTTTAACAACAGTTTTGAGGATTCATAAGGCTAAAAATTCCTGGAAGACAGAATACAACATTCTCTTTTTAAACAACATTCCCAGAGATTTTGGATCAAAAAGAACGAGAGATTTGGCTCCTTGATTAATATACAGAACATTCAGAAAACTGGTCCACCCTCTGGTTTCTTTTTTCTTTTTTCTTCATACATCACTTGCATAAAACCATAGGACCAGAGCTGTCTCCCATGTCTCCCTGTCTTTGTTAATATTGCTCCAATGTTTACGGTAGCCCTTGGACTAGCACACCAATTTACATTCACAGATATAGCAGATATTCTTCATGGTGCTAACTTGGGCTATAACATTGCCACAAAATCTGCTAGAGCAAAACCAAACAAGCCCTCGCTGTGCAAGAGGAAAAGCAGAAAAGAGTGTCTGTTCAAATGTGTATTTCCTTCCACACAGAATATGAGTGTAATAAAGTGCATTGGTGTTTTTGCCTCTTACAGCTCTAAATATTTAGTTTGAGTAAACCACTATGTGCAAAACATTAAATCCTATCCAGAATCTAACTACACACTATTATAGTCACACCGTCTCTCGAATGTGGTATTAGGTCTGTACTGTGTTCTTTGTGCTGTTGTAAGGATAAGATCCCCAAGTGGTGTAAATCAGTGCAGCTTTGCTGGCTTTGGCACCGGTGCAGCCACTTTTATCCCTTGTCCCTGAGTTTTCAGATTTGCAAGTAAAACAATACTAAATAGCCCTTTTAATTCAGTGCTCAGAATATGTAAATACTGGTTTCTAGAAGTGTCTTCCTGCAATATACCAATTCTAATGTAAAACATGAAAACTGAATATATGAAAAAACGTGAAAAATGAGAAACAAGATTGCTTGGCTTTTGTGCTCAGTTTGAGGGCAAGCCTTCCTCGTTGTCGGATCAGTGGTTCAAAGTTTGGAAGAGATATGTAATAGCTATAATTAAGTGAGGGCTGGTGAAATGAGTCACAGTACATACAATTCCTCCTGGAGAAGAGTTGCAATTGTCAATCTGACAATTATAGACTTACTGATATTTCAGTAGAAGTTTCTGAAAAAGCTATTATCATTCAGACAAAGGGCAGCTTTGCAGTAATTCTGTGCTAGCTGTATCTTAAATAAAATAATTCAATTTCAGGAGAAGGAGAATTAAGGAGGGGGAAACTTCAACCAAAAATAGATAAACCATAAAATATCCTAAACATATCACCATCTTTAAGTACTTCAAGTGAGGGCATTATTTTATTCGCCATGCTACATGCCTTATAAGCCTAAGAGACTGGGTAAAGAAAAACATGTTAGAAGTGTTGACTGGTCTGATAACTAGGGGAATCTACTTGAGCTGGTACAACAGCAATAGACCCATAGAGACAAAGAACTAGTGATAAGGGGTCAATGTCCACATGTGACATGTTTCCAACCAGCTCTAGTCTGAACCAATGGAAAGGAATCTGTTCTCACCCCCTTATAGCACTCCACAGCATGATCCATGTGAAGATACCCAGATCAGTTAAAAAAACCCCCCACTGATGTAAATGAAAACACTTTTGCATCTGCAGCCTATGTTAATGTTTTGTGTAATTTGGGTTTAGTCCTTGGCCATTTAAATGGATGAACTTCCACTGACCTGTTCATATCTATTGTTTCATAGACCTGAGAATTTTCTTCCTTATTTATCCATTTTCATGCATTCTTCCATGTATATACTTTTAGAAGAATAATCACTTTTCCCCCAAATTTTTTTACATTTTACTTTAAGGTGTTTGGACTTCACCCTAACGCAGATATAACTTACCAGACCAGCCTGGCTGATGAGACTTTTAGTACCATAGTGAGCATCCAGCCCAAAGACAGCAGTACTAGAGGGGGAGAAACCCGGGAAGCAGTGGTGCAGCGTCTTGCTGATGAGATGCTAGAGAAGTTACCTCCAGATTATAACCCTCATGAGGTATGTGCTACTTTATAAAACAGATATTTTATATATGCATGTATGTACATTTGTGTTTTATAAGTTCTATTGTGCTTCTTGAATTTAACTGGCATGTGTTTTAAAAAGGTCTTAAAATGACACATAGGGGCTTATAAGTCTGTTTTGGTTTATTATCTAAAATATTCCTACATCAGAAATATATATTTCAAATGCCACAGTCCACTTAATCAGTCGCCTGCACTCAGAAGGCCCATTAAAGGCTTCAGAAAGTTCTTGCTTTCCTTAGAAGCTGGCAGAAGGAGCCCGGTGCCTTCTTCTGAAGGACTGGTGATGTTATAGTGGTTACAGCATTCAATTTACCTACTCCCATAATGACCGTGATGAAGAGTGAATTTTATCACTGACCTTTTCACGCTCTAGATTTTTTGGGGTGTGAGCCATAAAAGGTATCTTTGTCAATCTTTTCTTGCATTTTTAATTAACAGTCCCATTAAATGGAAAAATCCAGCATAGAGACTCTTGCATCAGTTTATAAGTAGGATCTCCTATCTTGCCAAGCGTTTCATGAGCAGTAAATGTTGAAAACCCCTCATTTCCGTGATTTTATTCTTTACAATTCTGTTTTGCATTGATAGTGCATTTTTTTTTCCCCCTGGTTGTAGTTCAAGCTTGTAAAATGATCAGTATGAATTGCAACTGGTTATGCATGCTTTATTTTTTCTCTGGCCAAATTAGAATGTCCACCTAAGTAACAACTAATAGTCTTGGGGCCCCAGCAATATTTCCTGTCTTCTCCTCTATTAATAATCTCAGATTTAATATGTCTTGTATAAGTAGCCACTTTTGTACTTTCTTAATTCAGCTCAGAACTTCTCTTTTCATTCCCCTGTTGTCAAGCTACTTACGATCTATAACTTTTTTTGGTGAGGTTTCCTAGCGTCTATCTCCATATTGTTATTTTTCCATCCATCCCTGCTTGTGTCTCTCATTTTTTGTCACCTTCTTATTAAGTGATTGTTAGTGATAGCGTATAAATAATTTATTTGTAGAATTTTGTTAAGAATGGAGTCAGTTTTCTAGTTTTCATATTATTATTTAAAAATGAATAAATATTAGAAATAGAAAATAAAATCTTGTAAGTGTAATAATAATTAATAACGTAATAAATGTAATAAATTTTGTATTGTATCTACAGCTATCATTTACACCTCAAATTGTTCTCAGTCCTCTTCCCTTATCCTTCCAAACTGAGCATAGCTTTTTTATGGAGCTAGATTCTTCTAGTTTCATTCAGCTCCTTAATTGTTTTTTTCAATTTACAGTAGTAGTAAAATACTGAATGCCTGGATAGCATGTATGCTTTTGCCATATTTGTGATATGTGTATTGAGCTAAGTTTTTACAATATACTTGCTAAATCCTCCAAAGGACTATTTCTTCATTCCCTTGTTAAGCTGCCAACTTTTTTCCTCCAGAAGAACTTGTAATACTTAGAAAACATCAATAGCACTTACTGCACTTTATATTATAACCAGAGAGTAGTCTTAACCTCAGGTTTTACCCCTGGGAAATCTGTGCAGTGCCTTTTAGTCATGTAAAATGCACATACACTTGTTTAATCCAAATTTCACTTCAAAATGGTTTGAAAAAATACTGTTTTTCACTGATATTTATTCTGTTTAATCTTAGACTCATTCACTTTCTTTCCTTCTTGGTTTATTCGCTGAGGTTATGCACACAAACCACACATAGAGGAGGCCTCCCCTTTTCAGTCACTTCATCAAGTCTTTGCTTTGGAGACCACCAGTTTTGGAGCCAGGGGCTGTAGTTAAGGGCAAAGGGTCTGAAAGGTTTTTTTTTTTTGATGTTCCATCCTTCACTCTTAACTTGTCTCTCTCTATTTTACTGCTGTATTTGGCTATAATACATACTTTTCCATTGACTGTATTAAAAAAAATCATGACCAATTTTTTTCATTGCTCTTTCACTCGCATCATCAACTAGTATGACAAACTATAATCTTTTCTTATGATCTGCCAATCATATATGGGGGGTTTTATTTTCTTATAAGCAATCATCATTACAATGATGCTCAGAATTAACATTTTTTTGCTTCTAAATTCTTTCTCTTACATCTTCTATGAGCTTCAAAGGAAACTTCTTTTGCTTCAATTTGCTTGACAGCTGTCCTCTTATGATTCAACCAAGGAGATTTGAGTTTGAACAGGGATGTGCTGTTGGACCTACTTTTTCCTTTCATATTTCTTGTGGATCCATTCTGAGCTCAGTAATTGTAGATACCACCTCTTCCTGGGGATATCTAGTTTCCTAAGGCTCTGTACATCTTGATCTGTGAATTACACTTCACTTTGATTAATCATACCATTCTATCTACATATTTTCTTCAGTCTGCATTACTTATGGATGACACACTACTTTTACACAGAAACATCAAAAAATTATGCTTTGTTTCTGTAACATGGTAGTCATTCCTTTGCTCTGACCATCTAGAGAATATCCTCTGTTGATTTTCCAAGAGTTTGTTATTGCTAATAATGTATTCCTCTTAATATCTCCTTGGCTGTCTCAGCTGCACTACAACTTCAGATTTTACTTCTGCAGTGTTATGAGATTTGGTGTTGTTTCTTCCGGTGCCTGATTTTACAGTATTTCTTTCTTTAGTTTGCCCAGTGAATTTACCCTTTGTCTCTTCCTCTACATTTTAGAACTTGTCTCATTCTCTACATCTTAGAACTTGATTTGGTCTTTACAAATTCTTTCTTTGTTGTAGGGAAATTTCCCTTTTCTGCAATTAGTGCCCAGTTCCACATCTTTTGTGTTGCTTATGGGCCAGGAGTGTGGCCACATCTACACAATAAGCAAAAAAAGTCTATATCAAATGTGTTTCTCATCTGAACTGTCACTCCATTATTCTGGAACCTCTTAGAAAGCATGGATATGGCTGGAGTGAGCTGCAGAGAAAGCTATATTTTTAAATGGAAGTTTGCATAAACTGAAAAAAGCCCCAAACCTAAATGCCTAAAATGCCAAAATAAAAAAAAAAATAATATTATGCTCACTAACATATAACCAAGAATTTCATTAATCAGAGGAGAAAAGAAAGGAGAGTTTAGATATTATCTGAGGGAAGAAGCAACAGAGTTTGGGAGAAGCTACAATACGACAAATGAAATTATGCTTGCAAGTATAAGGAGTGAAATGGATTACGTAATCACCTCCTGCAATATGTGGGAAAAAGGGGAATGACATGAGTTCTGTTGTTTGTCAATTTGGGTCAACATTTGGTCATTCAGGACATTGTTACATACTAGACCATTTTAACAAATCTGAAACAAATAAAACCAATATCCTAAATCATAAGAGACTGAGGGAATGTGTCAGAAAAAGAGTTTATATGTGTGCCTCACTGGAAAAGAGCAGTAAAAAGAGAAACATTCATTAGTCCTAGCAGTGCAGCTTGGGTTTGCTTTTAGAATAATATTGTGCTCCAGTAAGGCCATGGCATGTTAGTCTTTGAAAATCTAGGTATAAAGATACTATCAGTGGAGAAAAGGAGCAAAAAATTTTGGAAACAATGAAGGTAATTAAGAGCAAATTCTCTTCAGGGAAAGTGGCAGGTGCCTTTGCTACCTTTGATGAGTTCTTGTGGCTCCCTTTCCAATGCGTGGAGTGCATTTGCACAGAGCTACAACCCCAACAGACTGCGTTAGGGACAGATGGTACCAAAACCAATTATTTGCTGACATTCAGAGCTCCGGTTTGTATTTTCTCTTGATACATTGTGAATCCTGAGAAATCTCAGGCTGTCACAGAGAGGCCTTCGTTTCTCAATTATTAGCCTTCGGCAATGACTTCCGTCTCAACAACTTTCAAAACAGGGCAACCATTTTCCCCCATGATATGTGCTGCTTCTTTTGTTGTTCTTGTAATGCTTCTCACCAGTCAAGTAACTTACCCAAAAGATTAGAAACAAAACGAGTCACCTTTGCATGCTTTCTCAACCTGTGGTTTGACACCGGTGATGGAAAAGTAAAATAAACCTTCCTCCTGACCTAAAACTGTCCTCATTTTTCTCTGAGTAAAGATTCTGCTTTCATGACCCCTTTTGCTTCTGGGTCTCGCCTCGCAGGTTACAGAGAGATTAGTGGTAAAATGATTAGGTCCAGTCAGTCCATGTGAGTGAACACAGGTGCAAGAAAAAATGTCAGCCTGTCACACAGAGAAGTTTACGATGAAAATCATCCTTGCAGCTTGAAAAAGAGATTTCTAGGGAATAGCAAGTAGCAGAGGTTTTTTCCTTAAATACTTTTTGTTGTATTGATTTAGTTGCAATTCCTCTAAGGCTATAGCTACATTAGCAAGCACTGCGTGGAAATAGGAATTCGTCTGAGGACCCCGGGCCTTCATTAGATGTTTTATTGGGGAATTTGCCTTGGTCTGACTCTAGTCTGGGCTGTAGGCTGAACCCATTAGTGGCTGAAGTACCTTAGAGTCCCTGAAGCACACCTTTTGGGTTAGTTTAATTTGAAGCTAAGATCTTTGTGTGCTTGGAATCTAGTTTTCAGTGCAGGTTTTTTGCTACAAAAACAAAACCGAAATAAAAACTTTCAGGGTCTGAACTGAAACACTAACATAGATGATTCTGTAATGTGTCCCTGGTTTACTTATCACCACTACCAGGTATGATGGCCATCCAGCTCTAGAGATTCCTCCACTTTCTTCATATTTCACTGTCTGCTTCTTTGTGTACAGCAAGGAAGGCGTCCTTGGCATCCCTTGAAAAGAGCTTTGACTTGTCCATCTACAGAGTGATGGACTTCCCATTTCTGCTGACAAAGAATGTAGCAAGTAACTAAGTCTGATTGAAAATAATAGCATTTACTGAAAATCATAGGCAGTCACTACTACAGTAACTTGATCAATGATCATGGCATGAGTTCAGCAACTACTTTTCTACTGACAGTCCTATAAAGTATGTGGTGGCAAAGAAACTGGTGACCTGAGGACAGTCAAGAGATATGCATAAAGGAATCTGACACAGTAGAGATTTGCATTGCAAAATCATGTAGACAAAGCTATTAAGATTATGATTTTAGTAGCTCCTTTCTTAAATCACATTGTTTTATGTTAGATGATAGCTGTTTTCATAATGAAAAGGAGATGTTCTAAGTGGGCTTTATGGAATTAGTATATATAGCCTCAGAAAGGCTATTTTGGTTAGTGAGTTTTGTCTCTTGAGTTTTTTCTTTTCTGAGAGTCAGTATCCATCTCTTTATGTCATAATAAATACAGCACTGGATGTAAGTAATCTGATTGCTTGATAAGAATTCTAATACAAAACTAATTAATCATACCTCAGAGCTTGTGCTTCAAATGTTTCAAATCTTAGCAGCAAGATTTCCAAGAAATGCACCATGTTGTACGCAGTAAATCTCACCGCAGATCAGGATTGATTTGTATACAATAAAGTAAGAAGTATGTAATTTTTTTTTTTCAGTTTTGATATCTGGTTATGCTTGGTGCTCCAGACTGAGTACTGTGAGCATATCTAGCTTGAATTGGCAAATTTCTGCTTTATTGGTTGGCTCCATTATTCTAAACATTACAGATATTCTTGTAGGTACGTGAAAATAACTCAGAAGAATGTGTAAATTCTGAGAATTCACTAACTAAATTGTATGGTTATCAGCACAGTAATATTTTAGAATCTCTATTTCATCTCCTCTTTGTAGATTCTTAAATATCAATATTTTGAAAAATAACCCCTTTAACAATATCTTCTATACAAATTTTCCTCAAATGGGAGAAATTCTTCCTCTAAATGATCCCCAAAAGGAACACATGCTTTGTAGACTAGAAATAAAAAGTGTGTTTCTTATTTAAAGCATAACATGCACAGACTATATTCTGCACAATTCCTTTCTTATTAGTGGCATGCACTAGACTTCTAAATATTCTGAAAAAAATAAATCAAATGTTTGTCCTTTTTGTCAAGAGGGATAATTAAAAATTCCTGTAAATTTTTCAGAAAGTTTTCCCTGTGTATTGTATGAAATAGTCAGAATACTTCATTGTGGGGATCATCCAAAAACTTTGTTATCTCAGCTCTAGTCTTGTAATAGCTGATTTTAGTATTTTTTCTCTTTCATGGGCAGAACACATTAACTCAGTCTGTAAAATGTACTGTCACACTGCAAAGCATTAGCATAATTGGCTGGCACCTATTTCTTGGACATTCTGTCTGACAAATCCATGGGTCCTAGTGATTAAAATATGATGTATAACCTTGCTGATAGCTGTCACCCAAGGAGGATAGCATAGAAAGTTGAGAAAGTGTATTTTATTGGACTTGGAGTTGAAATTTAAGGTTTGGAAACTGCCAAAGCATTTGCTCATTTATACTAGTGATTGGAACTACTCAACTACTGTATGATATTCATCTTGCAGAAATTTTCTATTCAGTTTAATAATTAAATCTTTAGAAATGTTTATTATTTGTATAAAATGTATAGTATACATAATAATGTATACTATATGAGGTATATGAGCCATTGGCTTTCTGAGGGTGGGGAAAAACACTCAAAAGTCTAAAAAAATCAAGAATTCTGGTACTGTGTGGGGTATAAGGCACCATGATTTTTGCAGGTGCCATTAAACCCTCTCTTATGCACGGTTATATACAGTGAACTTTGACATACATAGAACATGCAGTGCGTGTCTGAAGCACATTCCATACACATCATTTGCAAAAGCGAGACAGGGAATGCTACTGCTACTCTTACTATGACATGTCCTTAACTAACACAGACAACTGATTCCGTTTTGAAAATATTCTCTGTTGAATTTTAGAGAAACTGTTATCCTTAAAAACTAAAAAGGCCAAAGGCTTCTACTTGTAAAACAGTGCACATAATGGTGTAACAGATTTCTGTGGCATCTGTATTATTTCTGGCAATCTTGCCTCTCTAGTAATGTATCCATGAGCATCTTGTCTTATGAACGAGTAACATGCTACTGAAAGTAGCGGCTTTTACATATCATTGTGCTTGTTAAGTGGAACTCCATTTGTTGCATTATTTCAGCTCAGCAGGGCAAGAAAAGGTGAGAAAGTTCACCTAGCACAATTTGGAAATACAAAGTAGTTACCATGAAACATGCTTTTGTATAGCATGTCGGTTTTTTTATTTTAAGATCTGAGACCCTGCAGCCTAACAAGGACAGAAGGAACTGCTGTGTCCCTTCAAAAAGAGGGAACTTTCCCTTCTTAGAATGATGGAGGAGCTCATTCTGGTAAGCTAATGAGTCACAGTGTGCTAAATCTTACAGTTGGCACAGGACTTGAATGGCCATCTGTTACTAAAAAGTTTCTTTTCTGAAAATGTTTTTGCTTTCAAAAATTATTGCAAGAGAAACAGGAGATTAGATTTTATAATCATTGCACTATTCTTTTTAAGGTGAAAGCCCGACTTCAAAAGATGGGAACTATTCAGCCCATAAACATATTTCTCCGTCAAGAAATTGACCGCATGCAACTTGTCATATCCAGAGTTCGAACTACACTGACCGATCTCAAATTGGCTATTGATGGTAAGCTACAGTATCAAAAATCGTAATTAAGGTGCAATATTTATTACTAGCAGTTGCTTACACCATATAACTAAATAAATATTGCCCCCCCGTTTCCTTTCTTTCTCTTTTGTTCTCTCCCTCACACAATTTTTCTCTTTTTCTCTCTCTTTATGATATGACCACTAATTCTAGTCCTTAAAATCTGCTGATTGCATCTCTAAGGACACTCCACCTAAATTTATTCTGCATGCATGTGCTCCTGTATTGCAGTTCATGTCCCTCAGCACTACTTCATTTCTGTGATTCTCTCTAGGATCCCACAGAGCTCAGAGGAGCTGAATTGCGTGATTAGGTCCACGGGTCGTGTACCAGAGTAATTTATGAAATTAAGCTGAGACATAATGATATAGAACAAGGCAGAAGTGTTGCTGCTAAGTAATAGAGAGACAGGGAACTCAGAAGGCAAAGTGATAAAGACTCTAATTTAAGGTGAAATTTGACATTTTTGTGAAACTGGTTATACCAAATGGCATGTCTCTAAATGGAAGCTGAAGTGAGTGGCAGTGTCAGTCAAAAGAGAGAGAGAATTCTTCTTTTAGGCATCACAGGAGGCAGGCAACAGCACTTTGTATCTCTCCGAGACAGGAGTATTTGGCTGAAAGTGAGCAATGGTGAATGAAGTTAAAACAAACTGAGAGTAGAGGCAACTAGAAGCAGATGGAAAATTTGATCAGAAAACGAGTGAGGAAAAAGAAGGGATAATGATGTTACCATCTGCTTTTTTTTTTTTCACTTCCTATTTTGCTCATCTGTGAGAGTTGAAATACCCAGGAAGAAAAGTATACTGTTGCTCAGCCAAGCTTCTTGAATTAACAATAAATTAAAATGAATCAGGAATGGGTCGATTCCACTGGTTAAGATCTCACCCAAGTCTGCTGTTTTCTAGCAGAGAGACAGAAAATATCTGAGACAGCAAACTGTCCTCAAAGGGAGCAGGTCAGAATGCCTCAGAACTAGTCCCTTCTGACATAGCTGATGGCATTACTGTAATCTGTCTTACTGGTGTTTTCCAGTCTTTTGACAACGTCTTTTGAGGGGAGATTTTTTTAAATTTGTGTTTTTATTACATAAGAATCAAAAGTAATTTTTTTCCTATCATTTGTATGATACACTAAGACAACAATACATGCTTTGGAAACCTCATGCCTATAATCTGAACCTAGGAAAGAGGTTCATAAATGTGCCCAAGGCTAATAAGCTTTCATATCCTGTAATAACATATGCAAAGATCAAGCTGGAAGAAACAATTGTCCTGTCTTCCTGAGTTGAAAGTTCCCTTTTACATGTGAATAGAGTCCCTTTTCAAGTAAATAAAAAAAGTATTTTCCACCCAAGAAAGTGTTAATCTTTCCTTGATTGTGACAGGTATATTTAAATTCTCAATGTGTATAATATTCTGCAGAGGGGTGGATGAGTAATGTAATTTATTTGCACTTCACATTCAGTTCCACAGTGGGCACAGTCCTCTGCCAGATGTTTAATCAAGTTAATGCCGTAACTTTCATGCAATTCTCTAAAACATAATTTCTTACAGACAGGCAAGTTAAATATAGTGAAAAATTGCTCTGAAAACAAAATTGGATGTATAGTTAATAATAACAATTAATGGCTTCTGGCATGTTCATGATATATCAAGTGCACATGGTAGACTGTTAATTAGGGGATGGAAAGAACATTTAGGCACTCTACCTCAGCAAAAGGGAAAACCCCAAAGTGTCTCACACTAGATGCTCCCCCAAAACTAGCCAACTGCAATCTCAGGTCATCTGAGGTGCTTCTTTTTCTTTAAAATGCGGTAAACTGATCTGCCTGCTCAAACAGATCATGTGATTTTTTACATCTGCCCTCCTCATGTATCTGGCTTTGGCTTCACGAACCTGTTAAGGCCCCAGTACCCACTTTTAGCAGACTTAAAATTTCAAATAAATTTTTTGTTTAAGAATATGGTGCGTCTTTAGGTTGTGTTGTGTAGCCTTGTGAAAGGAAGTCCAAATATCTGATTCTGCAGTTTGGATGTGAATGGATGGACCTTGTCATTTTGATGTTGCTCACCAAGTTACATTTGAGGTAATGTAAATCCCTCCTCAGGGAGAGCCCATGTGCAGCTGAACATGAGGGATGTAGAAGGAATTAGCAGAGACAGTTTTGTCCCTCTATCCAGAGGGCAGATTAAGCAGTGTTCAGCTTTTGGGAGGGGTGAGGATGCTCAGCATGTGTGCAACGTGTTTGTTGGCAAATATGCCCCAGAAGCTTGCATCTCCACCAATAAACTTTGCTGCCCAGAGGGATACTTCTTCTGGATCAAATTGTAGTAATTAGATTGTAGCTGCACTTTGTACTCTCACTTATGTCCCAACCATTACTTCTGCTTTAATTACTTATTGATTGCCCAGAGTTTATTTCACAGTTGGCGTAATACAGAGTTTCACCATAAATCAGAACACAGCAGTGATGGGTGTCCTCTCGAGTGCCCTAAATAGAAGCCATGTTCCAAACAGACGAATCTTTTCAGGGACAAGGAGAAGTTAGACATGGGGTCTGTACCAAAAATGCCACATCTTAATGGGTTATGAGCAGCAGATCTTGAGCCGCGGTCAGAAGATGACCATTCTTCGTAGGGCAGTATCTGAGCTGTAGAGCTCCCGTGTACTTACCTCCTGCCTCTGGCGGTGTAGAGTCCTCTGGCACAGAATACTAATCCCCCACTCTTTATTGTAGAGTGGGTACTTCAAACCCTATCTCCCACTAGTGAAGATAGTGTCTCTAAATGCAGTGAAATCTAATGACCCATCCAGGTATTCCTAGCCTCTTAGAGTTTGTTTGAGTTGAGTTTGTTTGAATGTGGCCTGTCCATGAGATTTTGTGGGGTTGTCTTTATTTCTCCATGCACTGAATAAGAGTGGTAAGCATTTTGATGTGTCTTCTCTTGGTGAAGGAAGTGAGAAGAGATTCTGTGGGAGTGTTTTCCATGAATGAAGTGGAGCATACTTGTAGTAGCACTGAAAGTGGGTATCGGATCCTTGGCAATGGAAATAAACACAGCTTTTAGTTTGATTTTTAATCCTGATTCTTTTTAACCCACTTAACACTGTGTTTAAGGGCTCCTTGTGAAGGAAACAAATGCTTAACTCATTTACTTATATCTAGATTCTACTTGGGTCATAAAACTGCATCCACCTGGTCCTGGTTTCTGATACCTACAGCTTTGTGTTTTCAAACTAATCCTTTGAAATTGCCTAAACTGCCTACTTCATGAATAAGTGAAGTACATCTGAGAAACCTTGGATTTTTTTCTTTTCATGTCATATATGAGCTGCATGATCACAGAACTCCCCCCGCTATATGTACAGTATTTGCAGAGTTAGGGGAGAGAAGTCCTTTTCCTGTTAACACATTTCCTGAAAATCTTGACATACATGACAATGTAGTTCTACACACATTACAGGAGTTGTGTAGGATTTTTATGTCACATACACAAATTCGTGTATTAAGCCCAAGGTAAAGATTTGCTATTTTTTTCCAACTCAGAATACCATGAGGTTGAAAGTAGTGTTTGCATCCTGATGCTGCAAGGAATTTCTGTTCATTGTATGTAGCACCTTATAAGAGGGATATAAATGAAGTCCAAAAGAGTCAAAAGAGGTAGCTAGTAATTTATTTTAACCTACATGGTGAAAAAGTGAAGCTCGGGAAACTAGTCTTGCCAGAGTGCACAGGAAAGGTAATTTCCTATGAAAGGGATAAGAATGGACTCGTTCCCCCTGTCTGGCTAAGTTCTGTTTTGACTGGTAATGGTATAAGACTGGTAACACTAACACAGTTTTAGTTTGGCGTGCTGACAATGGTAATAGAATTTTGGACTGAAAGATCTTGGGCTCTTGCCTTACTATGTTCTACAGTGTGTGTGTGAGTGTGTGGGCATGTGTGTGTGAGGCTTGTAGGGATCTTCACTTTTGGATGAGGATTTTATTTGAAAATGATTAAGAGCACTCAGTAAAGACAGTAATGGAATGTAAGAATGGGGAGATTGTTTGAGGAATGGAGGGGATGAGTCTAGTATGTCTTGTGGTGTAGTTACTCTTGGCTCAGCAGCTCTCATCCATTATTTACTTCTCATCCTGATAAGAATGCCAGAATGCCTCCTGTTGTCTTTCACAGTGTGGCACATCATTTCTGGACTTCTTAATAGGTGTTACATATGCTTGCCATGATGCTGGCCAGAACAACTGTTTAGAAACACACACTGCACATTAAGGAAAAACTGCAAAGTAGAGTTTATCTGCCTGTTGTATTACTCTAGCTCGGGATAGGGATTTGTATTACCTTTTTTGTGGAGTTGTGTGTGGATTTTCATCTTCAAATTACTGCTTTAAAATTTTTATTTTCAGTCCTTTGATGGAAAGGACTCTTCAGCCAAGAGCATTTAGTAGTGGAGCTGGTAAATTTTCAGAACAATTTGCAAGGTTACTTTCAAATTGCCATCTTTCTGACTGAAGGATTTAGCTATTGAAGAGAATCTAGGATTTTTGTGCTCTTCTATGTGAAAAATTGCATGCTACTCAAGTTTCTTAGTCCCTTTCATCTCTCCTGACTTGAATTAAATCAGAGGATTTTGCACCAGAAAAGAAAGGTGGGAAACAAAGACAAAGCAGAACAGGGGCAAAGGTTAGATGCAGCTGGAGAGAATACCAGTCTACAAGTAAAACATGGAGAGAGTGTTGTGCATTGCCTGTTTTACTCTTCCTCTTCTGGAGAGCTGGAGCAAAAGAAAGCAGGGAACTGTTGAGGGGCCTTGGGATTAAAACAGCGTGGTGGAATTAAATGAGCTTCTGAGAACTTCCCAGGAATCACCTCCAAATGCTGAAGTGCCCAAGCACTGCAAGTGAAGAGAGAGGAAAATACCCAAAGAACTTCCTGAAGCAAAGAAGTCGACTTCTGTCAGCACAGCAGTGGTGGTCACAGAGCTGGCAGAACCATACTGAAGCTTGCAAAAAAGCCCCAAATATTTTAGATATAGGAAAACATACATTAGCTTTCATACCTTGTGCCTTTGGGTGGAATAATAAAAAAAGCTTTGGAGAAAACACAGGCAAGTGTTAGCTGTTGCCATGAGGCAGAAAGAGAGGAAACCTTAGGAAGTTATAAACAAGTTGGGATTTCCTTTTCAACATGTTCAGCGAAGAAGGGGGAGTTGGAGCTTGGTGGCAGAGGCAAGGTGTGACAGCTTCAAGAACAAAGGTTGTTTGGAAGGTAAACTTGGGTGGGGATTAAAGGCTGAAAAAGTCAGCTTCTGGGGTTGCAACTGGGACAGTCAATAATGGATTGATGCTTTCACTGAGCTTTTTTCTCTATCTGCTGTTCAGGCTAGCTTAACAGACTCATTGCCTAGCAAGTATTGTTCTCCAGGGCTAGTCTCCAATTTTATTATAATGATATCAGCTACTGGCAAACTGTACTTGATGGAGAAAGTAGCTTTTTCTCATCTCATTTATATCATACATAATTATTCTTGTTATTTTTGATTTACATCTGTGCCGGTGGGAAGAGAATCCGTCAGTGGACTGAGGCTTTTTTTGGTTCATGCTGGAATTTAAGATCCTTCCTTTGTTCCTAACTTTAGCTACTCATTTAAATAAGATACACAAGTTTCCTAGTCCAGATAGACACTTTCATAAATGTGAAATTCAAAACAGATCTAAATTTTAAAAATTCCACGGTTTTCAGATTCAGTTTGTGGGAGGTATGGTAGTGAAAAGGGTCAACTCCAAGTAATAATACAAGCTCCTGATGTAGTCTATTCAAAACATCATATCCATTGAATGAATCACCCTAAAACCAGATCACTTTAAAAGAACAGATTACTTACTTTAATTATCAATAAAAACTAGTTATCCTCAGAACTGAGAAGCTTTATTTGGGTTATTCACCACTCAGCAATTGGACAGATTTAGATGTGGTTTAGAAGGGAGCTGGTAATAATTCAGGGCAATCAAAAAGGGGAATCGTAATTTCCAAACTGTGTATACTGTGCAAACAGTATGGTTACAGTGGATATTATTTCTGAAGTGTGGAAATGCCCTAATGTCTTTAACTGACCTGACCCTTCATCAGTCTCTTTCAGATGGGCTTTATTCCATTCAAAAAAGGGACTATCATGGAGTAACCCCCAAAATAACAAAGTTATAAACAGTTGGCCTGTCTGATTCATAGAACATTCGAGCCTGTCATGTTGGGTTCATAGGACATTCAGTCTCTTCATATAGTACAGTGCTCTGAGGTTCTCAGAAGTTAAATATGAGAAGCCTATGGCATTGTACTACTCATTCAATTTATCAAAGATAGTTTTTCAGACACCTGTATCACTTCTGTCCGGAAAGATGGCATGATTTTGCTCCTGTGGTACTGATTTTATTCCTGACAATTTTATTTTGTTAACTATTTTATTTGTATCAGAGTATTTTGGCTGCAGGAATGCATCCCAGCACCCACAGATGCCATTTAGTGCTGAAATTCAAGCACTATATGCCTACTGCCAGGGATGACACCCACTCACTAGGAATATTTATGCAGCTATATGGGCACGGCCAGAGCTGTGAACATACCTCATCCTCAAGAACACTCTGGCTTAACATTCTCAACAGCTGCTCTGAGTCATAGCAGGCAGGCATCCTAAGGGATTTCACAATGCTTCGGGGCAGAGACTGGTTGTATCTCCCTATTTGAAAAGCTCCAGCCTGCCCGGAAGAATAGAGAACGAAAGGAGAAAGTTGAATGTATCAGCCTGAAAACAAGGAATAACCAGAGATGAGAGAGTTCTTTCTTTCTCAGTTCAGTGGTAGTGATACCCAGGGCTAAAACAAGATGCTCTTCACTTGTTTTGTGCCCTCAGTACGGTTGCTCTGAAGTTGAAACCAACATGCATTGCAAGACTTTTTTTCCCACTTTTTCTGTCTCTAAAAGATGAATAAAGTGTATGGTGTAATATTATGTTTTTCTAAGGAAAGAGGAGAAGACATGGAGTGGCTTCTTTCTTAAATGTTGGTTTCCTTGGTTATATAATGGAGACGATTAATGCCCAAAGAGAATGTTTATTAGCTGTGTTATAAAACTCTCTTAGCTACTGCAGAATGTGATTCTGAGCCTGACTGTGAAGCAATTGCAGAGAATGCAGGATAAGCAGTATTTTTTAATATTTACAGTTTTGTAAAAGTTAATAGTTTTCTGAAAGAATTTGTTGCACTAAAAGAGGTGCATATAAATGGAAGGAGATCATTCATTATCTGCTAGAAGAAATCAAAGCCTATTTGCCATTTATATATTGTAAAAAGCACTAGACTTGCACACACTGCTGTAGGAGTGTTTATGTTGTAACACTGTATTCTTCAAAATTAAGCGGGTGTTTGGTTTCTGGATACACTTTTCCTTCTCCTCAACTGAATCCCTGTCAACTTCATTGGAAGGAAGAGATTTGAAATGCTTTGGGTATGTTTGGATGGACTATTGCAGTTCTTGTTTGCAGTCACCCAGACCACTTCTCTTTCCTTTACATGCTGTGTGGTGGAAGCCACCTAATTCTGTTTGGTATCTTATGTTGTCCTTATGGCAATTACAGCAGCTGTGTGCATGATGATATATCGAACTTTGGTATTACATGAATATTTAATAAAAGTTGGGGCTACCAGACCAGTTTCTATGACAGAATAATAGAACCAGTTTCTGGAACAGAGAAGTCATCCTGAGGCATGGCCGTGTGCCAGATCCCAGTACCACTGAAAGTACATAAGGTGTAGGAAATTCTAGCAAACGGAAGGGTGAGAGTCACTGAAAAATCACTGTCTTAGTAAATGCCAACATTTTAGTGGAGAGAGCAGCACTATGCATGGAATATGTGAGTATGCACTGCCACTGCCAAAAAAAAAAAAAAATCTTGCCTCTAGCTTCATTCTACCTACTGCTTTCCCATTGAGAATCTTCATAATGGAAATGTACAAAGTTATCATTAGTAATAGTGAATTTCATGAATATAATCACTGCCAGTACATGCTTAGGATATAGATGAGTTACACAGTGCAACTCTGTCACTGACCATGTGTGTAGGATCCATTAAAATTTATAAAAAAGTATTCAATGATTAATCACATTCCAAACACACTGTGATTATAATGAATATAAATAATGTGTGTGAAGGAGAAGTTGTTTAAGAAACATATCTTTGTTTCTGATCAAAACAATAGAAGAAATACCATTTATCTTATCGCCTTTAGCTTTCAATCAAGTCTTAAAATTTTGAACAAATTAACTGCAAACTGATAAGACTGCAGTGCTACAGGTGTGCAATTGAGGCACAACAAAAGAGAGTTTTGAGATTCGGAATGTCATTTGGAAGTTTTAATTGCTAGGGGAAAGTTCATTCTGAACATTTTACTTGTCTTCCAGGAACCGTAATTATGTCAGAAGAATTGCAAGATGCTTTAGATAATATTTATGATGCTAGAATTCCAAAACTGTGGTTTAGGATTTCCTGGGAGTCAACTACTTTAGGATTTTGGTTTACTGAGCTTCTTGAGAGAAACCAGCAGTTCAGCAGCTGGCTGCAGGATGGCCGTCCAAACCAGTTCTGGATGACAGGATTCTTTAATCCACAGGTAAGATTGCCGTGTTGACCTTTAAAACTTCTGAGTAACAGTTAAATTAGACCTTGGGAGAACTTCAAGCTGACTTAATATTGAGTATATGAAGTGTAATCCATATTAATTTTTTAGCATAAATACAGGATAAATTATCTTCAATATCTACTGAAGAAATTTTTGCTAGAACAAAATAATGCTCCTGAAATAATGAAATGCATCTTTTGGCTGCTTTAATTATAGTGAGGAAATTGGGTATGTACATGCTTTCACATTTCAACTTAATCTTCTTTTTTTACCTCTTCTGTTTACTGTAATCTGTTTTTTATTTATTGCATGAAAATCCCTCTGAGTACAAAACAAAGCTAAGTTCCAGAACTCTGACATAGGAAGAAGAGATTTGGACTTGGTTCTCAATCCTTGCAAATCAGTTCCTTGAAATGGAAGGCTTGTTATCCATACCACCCCAGAATTGTGCCAGACATGGTCTGCAGAGACACATAAAAAATACAGCCTCTCGTCTGCACCATCTAAAATAAAAACCTGGCATGAAATGAAACACAAAAAAAGGAACAGCTGAGAGCAGAGTCAAAAGAAGTAAAGTATACATACCTAGATGATGTGTAGTTTCTTTGCAGAGCTATCCACATTCATTAAAGCCTTTTATGATTCACAGATGTTTGTGGGAAGTGTGAGTTGTGGAAATGAGTCATTGTGAGAGTATCCAGCCAACAGGTTTCTATGAAGCCTTAGGAACGAGCTATTTTCAAGATCTATTTTAATCTCAGTACTTGTTAGCAATGCAAAAGCTAGCTGAAACAGCTGCCTAGAATAGAGAAAGCAACAGTGGCAAATATTCTCTAGGACTACTGCTGGGAAATATCCATCTATCATCTATCCTGTGTGTGTCAGCTGTCTGCCAGTACAACTTTATAGCATGGAAGGGAGTTCACAGAGCCCCTGAGCAAAGGGTTCTCAAGTATGAGGGAGAGGAGTGGGAGTTCTATTAAAGTGATTGTGCTTCATACTTGGTTTGCTAGCAACACACTGATAGCAGCATTCTAAAATACTTCAAAGTAACTTTTGCAATGCTCACGCTGGATGCAACCCTAACAGACTTTTGGCTTTGTTGATGTTTTCTTTTGCACTACAGATGAGCAAGAGCTGATAGAGATTTTGTACTGGACATTTTAGCTGGCTTTTTTGTGCTCTGGGGTTGTGTCAGTTCTGAAATTTTGCCAGCCCACATTGGGTATCCTACATTTTTTTGGATCCATATAGCTAGATTTCTGAAAAGAGCTTCCAAATAATCAGTGTAAAATGTCCCCAAACAAATTGTGATTTAATAGACCATAGTAAATGAGAAAGCCTCTAGAAATACAAAAATTACACACTTCATAACCCCTAGTTCTTTAAGTCCCTAAATACATTATGTGCAGAGATTAAAAAATTTATTTGTGCTGACAATCACAAGCTTAAAAATCAGATGGCTGTTGTTGTAGTCACCATTTTCTGTAATCCAGGCTGTGGGAGTGGCTCATTCTAAAAGCAATTCACCTGAGCAAAGACTCATTTTCTTTTTAAGTAACTACTATTTTGTTAATAGTCATATTGCTGTGTTTAAAATCAGTGTTTCATATGTTAAGAAAATTGATTTTTGTCTTTTTAAACAAGCTGAGGTGGTGAGGTGTTAGTGCTGCAGTTCTAATGGCTTGTTTGTAATACCTGAGAAGTTGTCAGAAAAATCCTTTCATTTGTGAGATGAAATGCAGCTCCTAAGTCATTTGCCTGCTTGCATATATCTCACTGTTTGCTTTAGAGTCAATGGATAAATGCCATGGATAACACAAGGCAATAAAGTAGATTTATGGCACTGGGAAAACGAGGCAATAAAAAATAATATAGGACCAGACTCTGCCTTCTCTTGGACTGTTTATTCACTAGGATAAATTCAGTAATTTCACAGAAGTTAATCTTTATTTTTAGTGATACAAATGAGGGCTGGCTCAGACTGCTATGTAAATGAAACCTGATTCCCCTTGTGTGTCTGCATTGGGCCAAGATAACTGGGATGAACAAAACAAGAAATGCCATGAATTTTCTTCCCTCCTGGAAGTTAATCTCATGTTACTGGAGTTTTTCATCAAAAACTTGACATTAGGCATTTCTCATTTCTACCTCCCAATTTCCATTTTGTGGCTGACACTGTTTTATTGTTTCCTTGTTTGCATCTCTGTATCCAGTTCCTGTCACTTGTCCTATATATAGATTTTAAGCACTGTGAGGCAAAACTGTCTTTCTGGTTGTGTAGTACTCTCCATAATGATCCCTCAACCTGCTTCTACGACCCTTACATGCCAAAGCAATGTGAATACTAATCAGAATATGAAGTACAATGCCTCCATTCCTCAGTGCCCACTTAGTTCTAGCAAACCTGCTATAATTTTCTCAGTATTTGCAAAGTAAGTAACAAACAAGGGACCTCCAAAGTAAAGTAAAGGAGCAAATATGATTGTGAGAGCAATAGATTTAACTGATTTCCATATTTTTTGTCGTAGCTTCCATGGGTGCCTGCTTTTCCTTCACTAGAAGGTTCAGAGTTAGTTCGCATGAGTTATTTAAAGGCAAAAGGACAAAGCTTTAGCAGGCTTCAGTGAGCTGGACAGGGAGAAATTCAGGAAAAGGCAAACACACAAAAAAAATACCAACCCCCTAAGCAACCAACCAGCCAACCAACCAAAAACAACCAAACCAAACAAGCAAAAAAAGGCATGGATTAAAGGATTACCAGAAATTGAAACGAATGTCATGGCAAGTGGTTCATTACATCCCTGACAGAGGTTTTGGGGTGAGCCAAGCCCTCAGCTGTACAGTGGCACCTCAAGCCACTTGATTCTGTCTTGCTCTTTGTTGTGCCATCCACCCGCTCTGGGACACCCAGCTGGGCCTTCAGCTCACAGCTGCAGTTTTCGAACGCTGTCTGGGATTCACTCAAATGAGCAGATAAGCATTAAAAGTTCCACTGCAGAAAGTGTATGGGTCCTGCCATCTCTGTAGGAATAATCTGCTATCTAAACCTTATCCCTGAAGACAACTCACAGCTCTGAGCTTACTTTTATTCCAGTGTTTCCATGGTGCCTTTGAACTGATTCCCTTAATACAGTCATTGCTGTGTCCTCTTCAGGCTCTTCTTTCTTTAATATTTCAGTTTATCTGGGATCCAGTAGCCCTCTGGGGCCTTATTGCAGTGAACACTTCATGTATTTTAAACTATTGGTTCTAGCATGTTTCTACAAATTAAAATTCCACAAATTACTACAAGGATTCTGCTTTTATTTAATGTCATTTCTGATAGAAGAATTTGGCCTTTAATCCTGTGTCCCTCAGCTATACGCTGGAGTTCTCAACCACTTCAAACGCAATTACAATTATCTGTGCTATCGCAAAACCTCTTTAAAACACTTGTCCTGGGGTCTCTGGGATTATATTAATTAGAAGCAACCAATGTAAGTTAACAGAAATATCTGAGTTCGTGAAAGTCATCTCACGTTCTCATAACTTAAAGGGTATCGCATGGCTACAAAGTGCTTGGAGCACTCCAGTCCTGTCAGCCAGAGACTGGCCCCTGTGTTCAGCAGGCAATTTGCTAATGTTCCCACATCTGAATTCTTTCCATTCATTTGGCCTAGTGGTAGCCCAAAAGAGCATCCTGCACTGTGAATGCTGAAGAAAAATAAAAACTTTTTCAATTCCCTCATTGCTCCTGATTTCTTCCTAGTGGAGCTGTTGGCTCACGAATTCCCACTTTTGTGTGTTCTCATGTGGCTCTCTGTCCCCTCTTCTCTGTCTCCAGATGCTTTCATTACCTGTTCTGAAATATGCCAGGAAACTTACACTTTCCTAGTTGTCCTTTTTGTTGCTCCTGCATATTCAATTTTGTGTTTTGTTCATTCACCTCCTCGCTGCACAAATGAGCTTCTACAAGGTAAAATAAGATGCACGTCTACAGCACTACCGCTGGAACAGCAAAGGAGTCTGCCCTCCCATCTCTAAGGACTAAGGTGCTTCCCATGTACTGCACTGTGCTTTCCCATGGACAGCTGTATCAGGGGAGCTAACCAGCATCTTCAGCCTGGCTTGTCTTTTGATAGCTTATACCAATGTCATGAGATTGTAGCTCTCTAGAACAGAGAGTTAGTTTAATTCCGTGCTGCTGAAGTGCTCTGGGTTTATCTTGCTGTTGTCTAAAACACTATGTTAGTGTAGTATATAAAGACTTTTCACTGAGCACAGTGTCAGAGGCATTTCAGTATTTAATGCCATGATTCCAGTTGGTATTTACTTCGTATTCTGTAAAATGCTTATCTGTTGACTGAAAGGCATTTTTTACAATGTCAGTATAAGAAAAGAATAATAATATAGCCAGTGCTAGAGGAATTAGAAATTACCTGTGTTTGGAATCTCTCAAAACACATTAATCTGGCAGCCTTATAAACCTCTCTCCATCTGGTTGGTTGTAAAAAAGGCATGTGAGGTGACTTATACAGGCACTTCTGATATGTTAAATAGGCCAGCTTGGGGGCTTCTTAGCACCAACATGTGCACACCAATTATGTATGGATGCATGGTGCTGAGAAACTGTAGAAAACCATTGGAATTACACTAACAAATTTATTTTATATGTACATGAAATTCTGTGGGATGAGCTTTTATACAGCTGATGTCACATTCGGAAAAAAAAAGTTGTAAATGGTTTAAATTCAAGGCTTTTTAAAAAATCCTCTCTGTCATATTCCTGTGTATCTTCTTAGGGATTCCTAACAGCCATGAGGCAAGAGACAACTCGCATGAATTTAGCCAAAGGGTGGGAACTCGACAGTGTGGTTTTATGCAGTGAAGTGACCAAGATGATGAAAGAAGATGTTGTCGGCCCTCCTCCTGCTGACATCGGTGGGGTTTACATACACGGCCTGTTCCTCGAAGGGGCAGGCTGGGACCGCAGGAACAGTAAGCTGGTCGAGTCAGCACCAAAGGTAAGGATCAAGTGAGTGTAACAGGCTGTGTCATAAAGCAAGCGCTCAGGGAAAACCAGGAAGTATGCTGAGTGCCTGCAGCAGTGGTTTCACAACAGGTTTTAAGAGGGTAACCAACACTAGTGGTGCTGGGAAGAGGACAGACTCTTTCCCCACCAGAAGTGAACAAAAAGGCTTCTGTCAGAGAATAAATTTCAGATGCACAGCACTAGAGCAGACCAGATGCTGGGCTTCTTGGCTTCAGGGGCCCTAGCAGCACAGTTATGTTTGAATAAAATAGTGCAACCCATAGTCAGTCTTCTTTTGACTGACCAAGGGGGACCTTATCAAAGCTTCCAAAGCCCTGGGCTGGATTTGATATGGAGGTCAGTGTTTGGTTGACTAGAAATCCCTAGCGTTTGTTTTATAATATGAGGAAGAGTATTAGTTCTGGGCTTATGCTCAGTTATCCATGCATTGAGTTACATTGCGCTGATGTGACTAAGCAGATTTAAAATCTAGCTATGGAGTAATGATTAGATCCTGTAGTCGTGGCCCAGGGAAAATTGACATTGTCTGCACTGGTACACTTTTTCCAAGCCAGTGCTAACTGTCCTGGAATTGGAATTGAGGTAATTCCTGTCCATAGGTAAAACACTTCTGTGTCTGACTGAGAGAAAAGTTTTCCAAACCAAACCTTGCCAGCTGTAACTTCTCTTGCCTGGTTTGTCAAAAGACCCCTTCAAACATGGAATTTACTCAAGTGCTCTGGAGTGTTCAGCAAGGTTCTATGTTGCTCTTGGATTTCGGTCTGTTTTATCCCCTTCCACTTCATCTTGGTGGAAGACCTAGTTTGGATAAACACCCAAGAGGCACCTTGGATCTTAGAAGCTCCACTGTCAGCAGTGCAGAGGTAACAAGGAAGGTTGCTAGTTGCAGCTTGGTTTTTGTAGCTCCAGTCCTGCCATTCAGGAAAAAGGAGGTGGGGAAAGAATGGGAAACATCAGTGAAAGGGACAAAGGAAGGAAAAAAAGACAATGGTTGTTGTCCCTCCTAGAACCACCATTTTTCCATCTGCCTCCACAGCCTGCAGTTTTCCAGGTTTCTGCTGCTTTCCTTTGCTTCCACCAGGCTTCCTGATGGCTGTTGTCCCTGAGGTGCCACAGGCTTAGTGTCAACATAGTAGTGAGTGTAGGACTTGTGTTCTCACGTGTACCTCTGCTGAGGTGCTGGTGCTTTTGCTGAAGGCCATCACCGAATCTAGTTCTGGCATTTAGAATTCAGACACCCTATCCTGCTTCTCTAATGCTGAGCCCTGTGTGTGTTTTAACATTCTCAGGTGCCGTTCACAAGCCTTCCTGTAGTCCATGTGTATGCTGTTAGCACGACAGCACTGAACGACCCCAGGAAGCAACACGGAAATGTGTACTCCTGCCCTGTCTACAAAAAACCTCGGAGAACAGACCTGACATACATTTTCTCTTTGTATCTGAAAACAGTGCAGAATCCTGACCACTGGACTTTGAGGGGGGTTGCACTGCTCTGCAGTTCGAAATAAGGACAGAGAGCTGTGAAAAAAAGAACCATCAAGTAGGATTAAGCTGCAGCCAGTATGACTTGCATTGTTATTGTCAAAGTGGTGGCTACCTTCTCACAGGAGGGTGGGAATTTGCAGGTGATACATAGAGATTATATTAGTTGCATATAGATCAGCTTACTCTGTTCACAGCAAAAATACTAAATTTATTTATCCTGGGAATATCAGGGAAATCAACTGCAGGTGTAGATTTGGCAACCGTTATAAAGCAAGTGAGAATATAATCAACTAACTTGCTCATAATGGAAGCACGAAAGTGCTTATGATAGTGACAACTGCTCTGACATCTTATGGTGGTTCTTTTGTAGATGTTATCTTCCTTCTTAATACAAGAATTTTTCATAATATAATAAATTGTTTTTAAATTCAACTTTGTAGTTAAAATCTTATCATCCATAGCATTATTAAAGCTGTAATGACAAGATAATTAAATGCATGGTAAAGCTTTATGTTTATCTGCATATATTTCAATGCACAGTTCCTTTGATTTTGCATTTGTAAACTTGCTGGGTGGTTTTATTAATGGCTGCGACCATTTTCTTGAACAGTCACTTTTTAATGTAAACAATCACAGAAACAGGAGTGTTTATCTTCGCACAAGAAGTGCCCTTTGCCCCTATTCACTCATTTCTAAACCTATATCCACTTATAGGGAAGGCACAGCCCCCCATTATGAGCAGGAAAAAAGGTTTTAAAATTTTCTCAGAGTAAACACATCTGAACACCCGTTTGGCTCTATTAGTACTTGTTCCATTTGCATTAGTGCCTGAATCCTGCAAACTCAGACCTCTTAACTGCTTTTTGTTTTGTATTTTGCATCAGTTTAGTTTAAAAAAAAGAAGACAACACACAGGCCATACTTCCCCGGAAATGGTTGAAGTGTTTTTGTGTTAACCACCACTGCTGTCTACCCTGTACCTGACGGATGATTGATCCTTCTCTTTTAATAGACAGGCAGCTATTGGCAGAAAATGTGTTTGGCTTTTTCCACTAGCACAAATTCAAAGCAAAATAAATTTTTGTTGGGTGACATGAAAGAAGGACTTGCAGTCAGGACTTTGTTAATATTTTTTTTTCTCCATGTAAACACTTTCAATTTTTTATAGCAAGTGTCTAAGAAAGTAGTTCATCCCTTCCCATAGCCAGTTTTACTCTGCAGTTAGCAATTGTGGGGCTCTTTCCATGAGGAAGTTTGATATTCACACTCACACCCACAACAAAGTACACAGTGCCAGCTTTCTTCTTGGAAAACAGAGCAGACAGGGACAGGGTCCCTTTTTTCCACTGAGCTAGGAGCAACAGTGCCGGCAAGATTATCTTTTCAAGTGAAGCCAACTGTTCAAAAAATATGCACCAGACCTCCCTGCAGTGCAGCTGTACATCAACCAATTTCATTGAGAATTTTGTTTCTGAGAAGGCTGAAGGATTTGGCTTCATGATCATTGATCTTGGAAATTATGAAAAAGATGGGGGAGACTTCAAGCAGCAAAAGGCTGTGCTGTTACACAGAAATTGAGGTCACAAACCATAGTGTTTTTCCCATAGCCTAACTTTATGAGGGAAAATGGAGTAATTTAACTTTGATCTCTTGGTACATGTAAAAGTCAGGTTGGTAACACTGATGGTAATTTAAAATAAAAAGTGTACATTGAAATGCTTTGCACAACTGAAGAACTTGCTGCTTGCTATGAAAACAAATCATCCTCTGCCAAATTGAAGCTAGAAGTAAACATTAAAAAATATATATTTGATAGAGGTCATATCTGGTGCTACATTATAAGCTCCATGGAAACTGCATCACTTCTTTTCTTTGTCAAATAAAATGAGAAAATTAAATGCTATATGAAGAAAATCTAGACGCAATGATGTTCTAGTACTTAGTGTTCTGCTGTATAAAAATGCAAAGAAATAGCTTATTTGAACATCAGCATTTTCATTTCAATAACTAAACCCTGTTTATCAGTTTAGGAAAATGCCAAATCCTGCAGAAGAGAATGCAGGCCATATTACTGAAGAACCAGAAAAATCATACAGTATTTCACTGAAGATAGCCACAGAACTGAAGAAGAACATAAAGTCACTTTGTTCCAGAAAGGCTTCTTATCACTGGTAAAAAACTCCCAAACAAAACCATCTGTGTATCCTGCAAGCAAAACACTTTCTTTCCTTTTCACATGCAATTACGGTAGAGTGGAGATGAATAATTTACTATTGACAGAAATGTGTTCCTTTTCCTGTCTCCTTCTCTTGCTCTATCCTGCCCTTCCACTCAGTGGAGTTGCTGCTCCCAATCTGACAACATTAATTTGATTTGAAATGTCACTGATATAGTAAAACATTGACCTTCCCAAACCAGTGTTCCCTACTTACTATTGCTAAAGCTGTTTCACTTCAAGTGGGATGTACACCAGACTAAATGAAAGAACTGGCAGGCAGAATACTTGAAATCAAACTAATTATATTTAAATGATAGATTAACAATTAGCTGGAAGTCTTCAAACAATGTATATAGATAACCAAGTTATGCTCTTCTGTTAAAATGAATCTGAGATATTAAATACAATCATACAGCTTTTGGCAATATTGTACAAGTTTCACACAGATAGTAATGACTAACATTGCTTTAGATAAGTGCTTTGAAGGCAACTCCATTTAAGAATGAAGAGAGCAATACAGTCCTGCACCCCATGTCAGCGTAGCAGTCGTGTTTACAAACATATCTGATGTCAGGGCACTGGCTCCTGAGAGTTGCAAATAAACAGCATTCCATAGTCCGAAGGGTGTCTGTCTCATAATCCCTGAGGCTGTGACTGGTCAATAATGATGATGATAGGAAAAAAAGAATTGGGTTATGGATTGGCCCTGTACATCTGTGACTTTGTAGAATAGATTTTAATTGCAGTGAAGCTCGGAAAAAGCACAGAGAGTGGAAAACAAAACAATTCCCTTGTCTGGTCAGTTATGCTCATAAACCCTATGATCCTCTGTAAAGAACAATAGTTTTCTAAAAGCTCTCAAGGAAATTGTAATTATAATATTCTATTTTTTCCTCTCTATTTATCCAGAACCCATACATTCATCTTATTCCACTTTTACTGCTTCATATCATTGCCTTTCTCACAATCTCATCTTTCCAAAACATGAATACAATACCTCCTTCCCTTTTCCTCCTGCTATTCCATATTTAATGTGTCTTCTTTTTTATTCTTGCTCCGTAAGTGCACAAAACACATTGCTTACTTACAATGAACCTTCCTGCTCCAGAAGTCTGGAAATAACCTGTAGTCATTTCAGGAGCTTCTCTTTTCCACTGAGGAAAAACACAATTTACTCAAAGCTCTATAATTCCTGCCACATTTTTTCACACCGTGGGTAAAGCAGGAATATGCTCTTCCCGCTTTTTCTGTGAGGGCCCTTAAATGATAATATTTGTACAGCTAAACGACATTCTCCATAGTTCTTCCTTTTGCTAATATGAAGTAATAGCTTTGTTACTGTTTTCTGATTAGATGAGTTGGTATAAGATAATGGAAATAAATTTATACTGTTGTACATAAAACAATGAGAGTGATTAGGCTGTAAAGTGACTGCTAAATCGATCTTGGAAATGCAGCAGATTCCTATCTCCCTTTGACATTGCGAGTTCCATTTGGGTTAACGATGGCTATCGGCACACGCCGAGACAGAGGGGGAGCCCCTTCATTCAGTTTGCATGGCTTGACTTTTGTCAGGAAGACAACACTACGGACATCTGTGTGGATGGCAGAACAACACCAACACGGTTTGTGATATAACACGAATTCACACGTTTTTCTAAAGCTGAGTGAGTACATACTGTGTTCTCTCTTGCTCAGTGAGGACAGTATGGTGTGTGTGCTCATTGACTCCTTATGCTGATTGCTTTAAGCCTAGCAAAGGGACATCATCATCACCTCCTCCTTCTTTTCTTTCCTGCTTAAGGACGACTTCTGGGATAGTCACCCCTATTTCAGTTGACTGGGAAGCAGCTTTTGTTGAACTATTCTTGTCTTTCTTTACCTTAGTGATCACTTCTGTGTAAGAGATTTCTTCAGTGAAGGGCTCTGCTGCTGGGAGCTCAGAGGTGATGTGTATGCTGGCTCCCTGGATCCCCTCCTGACCTTCGGCTCCTGTTCGTTCTTTATTTTTTTTATGGATCTTGAATGTCTCCTTTGTTGGAGCAGCTTGTGAAATGGTTTTCTTGATCCTTATCCCAGATTGTTTCAGTCTCTCTCCTGACTGCCTGATCCTCTCTCTCCTCTCAGGGGTCACTATCCTAGTTTGAATCCTGTTTACCTTCTTGCCGAAATTTTGTCTTGTCTTTTGCATATTTTCCCTTGAAAATGCCTTTTTGATGTCATCAATGCGCCTCATGCCTGATTTCTTGAACTTGGTTGCTTTGCTTTCTTCAATATAATATTCTTCATCAGAAGACAGATCATCAGGTGGGAAGAAATCGTCCTCTATAGTTTCACCTGCTGTCATCTCTTTGATAACAGAGAGAGATGAAGGACACTCGGTTTCCTCCTGTGAATGAAAGCAGAGAGTCATGTTCCAGCAAGTGTGTTTCAAAAAGATGGTGATTCAAGCTTTTTTTTTTTTTTTTTTGGTTGGCTTGCTGTTAATTAGTGGAACTATAATACTGTAACAAGGTAAGGTAGGCTCATACCATCGTACTCAATCTGTGCATAACACAAATGGCAAAAGAAACCTTTGCCAAGTTCTGTAAAGATATTATATGCCTGATTAAAGATTTCATTTCTCTGTGGTTCTACCTGAAATTAATTAATGCAATGGTCCTATGAGTACTGGCCTCTAATGGTTTTCAGAGCAGACTTGTCTAGGTCCTTTTTTTTTTTGTTTTGAGCTTATCTGCTTCTCTGGATCAGACCTACATCCATTATTCCTTGTCAATAAAAGCAGACACTCTGTAAACAAAAGAGGCTCTTGGGCTCGTGTCAGCTGTACACTGTCCAAGCAAATGCCTCAATGATATGAGTAGCTCCAGTCTACTACTATTACCAAGACAGTTGTGCATTTTTGACTATTTGGAACTTAGCAAACACTTCTGTTGCTGCCCAGAAAGGCATGAACCCCAACATATCAACTTACATGTGCTGGCTGCACAAGGGGATAAAGTCAGTAAAGCAGGGGGATGTTATTAGGTAGAGCCAGTGACATTCAGTTCACTCAGCACCTGTACCATCGCTGAGGTGAACTTGATTTGTTCCATCTGGAAATGTATGATATTCCTGAGGAAGCACCTTGGTCTCCTGTGATGAGTTTGGTGGCCTGTTTGAGAATGCAGAATTATATATTTAGATCACACATCTGATGTGTATCAGCTGCAGGCTTGGAAGTGGTGACTATCCTAGATACCTTAGCCTCTCCAAAGAAAAATTGCTAGAGGCTCAAAGCTCAAAGACATGGAAGACTTCCAAAAACTGTCCACAGTAAACAAAAGATTTACCTAGAATCAGCTAGTGGTTAAGAACATCCAAGAAAAAAAAAAAAAGGGAAAATAGCTTATGGCAATGAAGGATTTATCTGAACAGGGAGAATCTCCTAAGAAAGTTGTTTCCCTGATCTGCACGGACAGTACGAATTTGTGGCTCAGTGTCAGTGAGTTACTTCTATCTAGAAGTGCAGTGTATGCAGAGTAGAAAAATTCTAACTTGTAGGAGGTGTATGAGATGGACAATGCCACCCCTTCTTCCCTCCCAGCTTTTTACATGCGTGTGCGTGTGCTATTCTCCCAGGAGGAGCCGCCCTTTGGGGTGCAAACAGGTACAACAGCTGTATTACACTCTCTGAGCTGTTTCCCATTAATACTAACCACTTCAGCTGATTTCTGAGGCCTGACAACATCAGGACTCTACCCTTAGTATTACCATCCTAATGTAGAAAATAGGAGAGATATTGGAGCTGTGAACCCACGAATAGCAAGTCAGGCTAACTGAATATTTTGCTGTGAACTTGTTTCCAGCCAAAAAGATGTCTGTCATTTTTCACAGTGACTCATTAGTAGTGAGTCATGTTATTTTACTGAGTGCTAGCAATACATAAAATAACATACATTGAGCTATTTGACAGATAAAGCCCACTTAAGAGTCTCTCATCATGCCTCGGCTTCTATAAAAACCCTCTCGTAAAATAGTTGTTACTGCTTAGAAAAAATAGGGACAAATTATGTTACATTGAATACAGCAGAATGTTATTCAACTCATCTGTCAAAATCAGCAGGAACAAAACTACAATGCTTTGCTAATAATCATCTTCATTAACATGTGCAAATTAACATTAATTATATAAAGGCTTCTACATATAAACATAATCTCTTCTTTTCTGAAAATTAACTAAAACACAGCTGGATAATAATTCCTCAAAGTTTTTAAATTATACCCTACTCCTTCAGCTGAAATGGTAACAAAAATATTCCCAGAATGAATTTTCTGACATTTCAGTACATACAGAGATGAATACAATATGAGGAGAAGAATATGCCTTTCATAGGAAGATTACTTTTTAAAAGGAGGGAAAGCAGAGAGACTATCTTCTCTGCAATATCTAAGTTGTCTTCCTTAGGAACAAGAATTTGTCTGTACTTTTTGTCAATTGCCAGATTTTTATCTATTTAACTTTATGTATTTACCTTTAGTCTGTTAGCTGAAGAAGAGAACACTTCAGCTTTCATACACACATGTTAGAATTAAAAGTTATGGACAAGAACATGTGAGATTAAAATCTTGTTGATGAGACACAGAAACTAGAGCTGCAGATCCTGAGAAATATTTTCATTCTCCTACAGACTCGCAGCATAAACTTTGCCAAATCTTTGATTTTCTTCTTTTCCTTGGTCTCTGCACACATCTTGCAGAATCAAATGTAGCAAGGCAAAACATTAGTGTGAGTTTCTATCTCCTCTCAAGATTTCTGGATGTTACTGAAGTGGAAAGTATTAGTGAACCTGTCTAGCATGTTAGGAAGGTTTCGGAATAAAAATACAGTGATTTAGGCTCTGTAGGTGAGATTTTTAATCTGCTTCCTTTCTCTCTCCTGCTCCTAATTCATTTCTTCATATCACTAGATACCTGTGGGGCTGAGAGAAGAGAGGAGCTCATCCTTCCTAAGGCAGGAACAAGACGCTTTAGTAGCGGGTGGGAAACAGACAGAGTCAAAGCATATAGCCACCAGCTCCTTTATAGGCTCACTAAAACCGAAGACCAAACACCTACTGATTTCAGCAGCACAGAACAAAGACCTAAACTGGGTGAGAGCTTTCTCCTTGTCTAGAAAGCAGATGGGTCTGGGAATAGCAGGACTGGGAAGTTCAGTCTTCAGGGAGGGTGAGAAGGGAGCTGAGCCATTTATCCTGCTGCTTGCAAGCTTTTTGTTAAAAATCTGCTTAAGCATTTTGCTAGGAGGAACTTGTACCTACTACCATCACCTCATGGGAGGTAAGGGAGGATCTAAAATGAGGATAGGAGATTATTTCACAATAAAAGATTATACCAAGCAGTCAATTACTTTTAACATGACTTCTTGTGGAAAGAAGCATGCAATCATATGGGCTGTCTATTGATTAATACATAGGACATCTATTCTGCTTGCCTCGTCTACTGGCAAATACTGAAGACATGCACAGGCCAGAATCCAAAAACAAATCTGTGGAAGCTGAGCATTCCCTTTCATCACTCCTCCTAGAAGGAGAACCTTCAGAGGGTGTTTGTTTGCCATAATTGCTCATTGGCCATAATCTCCTGAAAAGGTATCCACCACTCAACACAATGGAAACCGACCTTTCAAACAGAACAATATTTTTTCCTTCTCTTCCAAGAAAAAAAGTTGGTAAATCTGTCATGTAAGTGGTTGATTTGGAAGTTTTCTTGCTTTGTACAAGAAATGTAACACACACGCTTATATTATGCATCTCCCACTTTCTCACACTTACACAGCCCCTCCTCTAACACAGAAACATTCGGGCATTTTTCACGAATTTGAGAATGGAGCTGGGTTCTGACACAAAGAACTTAGTGCTCTTATGCGAAGTGTTTTGAGTCATCCTGTCTGTCCCCCCAAGCTGACATCTGTTCTGAGCAAACATGCAATGGCTCAGGTACCTTGCATGTAGATCTGAACCTTGTCAGGGAATAAGGGTGCTGAGAAGAGGGCTTCTGTGTTATAAATGGGTGTAGGAGGAGAGAGGGGAGAAAGGAGTCAGATTAGATGGTGTGTTGAAACTGGAAATGTTTTGGAGAAATGCATGTGTGTTGAAGGAAATGCAGCCTGAAATGAGAAAGACTTCAGGTTTTGAAGTAGCAAAGGGGGGACTGAAAGCATTGGTTGAATGGTAAGGGAAATCCTGGAGACTTTGTGGTTGTAGTTGCAGGGTAGTTAGATCCACTGCTTAAGAAAAATCTTTAACAGACAAAACTTAAAGCAACAGAGCAATTGCACAATTCAGGAGTGGCTAGTGAAGCCCCTTGCACAGCGAGTTTGCTAAGAAAGCATCTTAAACCTGAACTTTTGTTTTTTCCTATTTTTTGAGTATTTAACCTCTCAAATTTGCCTAGCCAAAGAATTTTGAGTTCTTAAGGGCCTGGCTGAATACAAAGTAAACATATAAATAACCCTCAGCTCTGATGAAGAAGGCCAGCACGGCATTGATTTGAACAGATGGCTCCAGGGGCAGAGAATATTGAAACCCAACGAAGTCTGACTCCATCACTGGCATTTTCACCCTCTGCTCTCATTTCAATTTAATTCACAATTAGAAAATTTTAAAGGGGACATAGCCTGTGTCCTTCTAAGCCTCCTTCTGCTCTTCAACCTTTCCATCGGCTGCCCAAATTCTAGCTGCTCAGAACCCAGGGGAGACAACAGTGACCAGTTTGCAGGCACTGCTGGCGTCTTCTGACTGCAAGGAAGGAACCAAAGCAGTAGCTTTTTTTTCCCATAGGAAAAAAGCATTTATGAGGGAAGGCTAATGCACCTGCTCCTTATCCACACAAAGGGAAAGATGCTGACTTTTCCTTCTCACTGAAACTTTAAAACCAGTAGGTAAATAATCTTAAATGTGGCAACACTATGAGACTCTCAAGGTGGCAATGCTCAGATAATTGAACCCCGCAGGGGAAAAGAGGCTGTTTCAGAATGTGCCTGCTTGATAACCCTGCCTGCACAGTCAGGCCCTCCTCTTCTCTGGGAAGAGAAAGGGAGAAATGGCAGAGCAAATTGTTTAGCAATGTCTCAGGTATTTTGCAGCCGTGGTGTCCTGGCAAAGATCAGGTTGGCTCTAAAAGCAGCCTTCACTTGCTGCTGCACTAAGGAGCCAAAGGGGGCTGCTGGAAGAATGTCATGCCTTCAGCAAGGACTGTGAGGCTGGGGAAAGAAAAAAGGGTTGTTGAAAAGATTCCCTCACAAACTTATTAGCTAAATTTCCACTCTTTGGGGGAGCACAGATGGGATCAATAATTAATAGCAGCAGTACTTTTATTTTCCTTAAGAAAACATGTGGTTTTCATTTAGAGTTCACTTGATTTTCTAAGTGAGGCAGCGACATACTGTCACTGTAAAACAATACTTAGGCTCTAAGTACATGAACACTTTTAATGATAATTTCAGTAATAATTTTATTATATCATTTGAAAATAAAAAATAATGGAATATGAGGGCACTTTAATGAATGTAGCCAATTCAAGAGCTTTACATCCCTTGTCCTTTCCTGTGTTTTGGCACACATCTTCTAGGTTTGTATTTCAAAGCTCAGACTGGGCTTCCAAAGTTGGCAAAGACAAGAAAAGGTAATACACTGTATTACATGTAAATATTTGCTAGAAATGCTATAAGCTGGTTTTATGCTCTCTTTTCAAATAGCTTGAAAACATAATTCTAAACAGCTTTAATAAAGGCAACAGTTATCAACTCTCAACTCTTACCAAATTTCAATCAACACTTTAGCAGAACAAAGTTTTTAAAATAAAATAAAACAGAAAACCAGAATGATCAAATAAATAATTCATTTTAATATATCTAAAATAACATATATATATTTAAAATTATGTATCATATATATAAAATCAAGACCCAAAATGGTCCTAAAGAAACTGCTCACAGCATAAATAGGGAGGAGAAACTGATGAAACTCCATAACTTGGAGTCATTGTGTTGCACAGGGAAAAGGTCACAGCAAATGATCTTTCAGCCTTGGGATGTGTGACAGGGAAAGTGCAGGTGATGATTAACAAAAGCACAGATGGGACTGACTGGTGATCACCTGACAATTCTGAAGCAGAGCACGAAGCAGCAAAATGGTCAAAGGCTACCCAGTGCCTGCTCTGGCACCACTGCTGTGTCTATGACAACTGGTGATGCAAATGATGGGCAGCTTATGAGCAGGAAACTGCATTGCCACAATGTTTTAAAAAAAATCTTAGAAATTTGCATGTTGAATGAATGATTTGTTATTCAGACTGGTAGCCAAGGTAAATCAGCAAAACATCTCCTTGAAAATGCACCCTAAATCAATATGAAACCACTGACGAATAACCAATTACAAATCATTCAGTACTTTTATTCATATTCTAACAGTTAAGAGTGAAGCTTTATAAATCTCAAGTGATCCCTTCATTTTTTCTGCAAATATGTCATTTCAGAATCTCTGCCAGCAGGCCAGAAAGCTGCCCAGATGAGAGAGAAATAGGATTATTTTAAAAGGCCACCTAAGAAATTTTATCAAGTAAAGTAGACAGAGAATAAACACTTCAGAATATAAGACTTCACTGCTAAGTGCCGTTGCTGCATTTAGGATTATTTTTACACAATGGAAAACCAGCCTGGTCAGAACAGTCAACTCCCCTCATTTCTTTTTTGTGAAGCCTAACACACATCCCTTTTATTTAAACTCTGATAGAAATTCATTAATTCAACCAACAGCATACAGTGACTACAAAGGAACCGGGCTCATTCTCCCATTATCGTTGTCTGTAGCTTGCAGCAGTCAAGGAGCAACCAGTTCCCAGTTACACCACATCAGTGGAGAGGCCCTCGGCTCCAGGCTACCACATGCTGCATAAAAAGGATGACTGCAGCTTCAGGGGAAAACAAAAGCTTCACACTTTCTCTGCTTTGCTATTGCTTTATGGAACTAGACCAGGGAACAGCTCTGCGGGTCAGTTTGCAGGCTTGCAATCAAACTGGTGAAATTTCTCATGTCCAATTTTTCTGGAAGCCCATTGTAAGTGAAGGAGAAAAAACATCACAAGGCAAAAAAATATATTTGGTAATGTTTTGATTCATTCATTGGTCACATGGTGACTGCTCCTACAAGTCAGCTAGACCAGGGAAGAGCTCTCAAGTACAGGTGAAAGCCAGTTATGAGGAGCTGCTGAACTTGTCTGCCCAAGCAATTGTGTCTCCATATGAACTCATTTCTGGACAACCTTTTAACTACATGGGGAGAGCAGATACTTACAATACAGAAACTGTATCCAGAAGCAGATGTCTACAACAGGTTGGGAGAATCAGGTTCCACACACCTCTCTCCGCTTCCTTGAAAGGAGTATACAGGCCAAATGTACAAACATCTGTGTTACTGATGTCTAATGCCTGGCAAGATGAGCCCTGTCCCAGATCCTAAATTTCCTGTTTGTGACTTCACATATTCCTCATCTCTGTTCCTGTGCTGTTTTATCAACTTTACTCCTGTACTAAAGGAATAATTGCAAGGTTCGGCTATCTTCAGTAGTGCTGAGAATATGAATCCCAATCGCATGTCCCCAGCCAAGTCCATTCCCAAATCTGTGCCTCAGGAATGAAGGGTGTTGCTGAACTGCTGGATTTGATGATCTCAAGGGGTCTTTTGCAATCGAAGTGATTCTATGATTCCATTCCAAGTTACACGTGTGCCCACAGCAGCCAGCCACAGCTCCTGGTGTAGTTCCAAGCAGCCTCTAGGACCACGGAGAAGGGACACGACACAGGAGGGCCATGTTGTAACTGTGCTCCTCTGCTGACTTGCAGGGCAACCACAAGGGAAGCCCAGAACAGCTGCATCCAGTGCAAATGTAAACTAAGATCAGCTGTTTCCACCACTCAGTGCTAATAGGTGGAGAAAAATCAATGACAGCTCTGAGAAGAGGACAGCCTGTCCCCTGTGAGGATCATCCCCAAGGAACAGGTCTGGGGGCACCAGATCAAATGGTGTTGAGTCAAATTATAATCTGGTATGAACACAGTCCTGTGAAATATGCAAGCTATTTCATTTTAGGAACACAGAAATAGCCCAACATCTGGGATTTTTATTCTTTTAAAAAAAAATTTTCCTTTCTCCTCATTCCTTGCAAACATATCACTAGAAACACAGTTTTTCTTTAGCTGGTTGACAGCCTCTCCATGAGTGGCTGCTGCACAGCACGGGGCCAGCTCTGCACTTTGAACTGGAGCACTGGGCTCAACACTGCAAACAAAGGGCTCTTGCGACACTCTCTGACATAATCATTGGGTTTATTTTATTCTCTGTATTCTCAGCAAAGGCAATTACCTGTCCCAGCTGTAAAAATATTTATAAGGTTTCTGCCACAAGACTCCAACAAAGGCCCTGTGTCGCTGGGCTGCTGAGGCCAATGTTCTGCTGTCAGAGGTAGTCAGACAATTTACACCACTTTTTTCCCATTAAGTTTTCACGCTCCACTTTAATAGCAATTTAGGTTTCTTCTCTTCCCACGAGTTCTAGAAGGTGGTTTTGCCCAGACCCTGTTGTCTCCAGGACTGGAGACATCCATTTATGGTTTCAGATCAGAGCTAAAACTACAGGAATTAGCACCATGTACACTCAAATTAGCATTATTCCTGCTGTAAAAGTAATTTTGTTTCTTGTATATATTTCCTTCTATGAACTGACAGCTTCTAATTTTGAGCACATTTTATTAGTATCACACCTTTTCTGTACCAAGATTTTTAATGAAAATATTACACAGCTGACAAAGATGGCCTTAGAAATTCAGTTTCAGAAACCCATTGCAAGCTTCACTTTGCATTTCAACACAATGCGCTGACACCTGTTGTTTTTCCAAATTATCTGTTATGAGGTAAGATACCAGGCACATAAATATGAGAAAGGATAAGACCTCCCATGCTTCTGCAAAGGAGAAAAATAATGAAATATGAGCCACCTAGCAGAATCTGCTCTGGGTGAGCTATTTAACTTCATGCTACCCAGGATTTTGTTCTGCAGGGCCATTTTTGAGCCTGCCATTCTTATGCCCAAATGGTACCAAATTAATGGCAATCTCCTGAGCTCCTGACACCCTGATTGCTACTGCCACTTCAGATGAAAGTGCTTCCACTTCAGGTTTCCAGATTATTATTCCCATCTTGATCTCACCATTCTTACTGTCCTAGTCATTATAACCACAGAGGGTCAGTGGGCAGGAGACAACACTTAAATTTTAACTTATTTATGCATAATATCAGTGCCATAGGCAAGGCTGCTTCTGTGAACCTCTCCCTCTGTGTGCAGTGGGGCAACCAGAGGGCAAACATAGCAGTTGTAACCTGTGTAGGCCAGTCAAGCCATAACCTTACTTGGTTTATGACACGTCCACTAATTTTAAATGTCAGACAGTAGTGAGTGAAACAAATGCACGTGTCCCTTCATAGGAAGTTGTTACTAATTGATGGTGCTTATGTGAAGTAATAATAGAAAAAAGCCCAGTAACAGTAACATGGACTTTCTGGCGCCTGTACAGTCCAATTTAAAGAGGGACTTGCAGAACATGCAGAAAAGCAAATGAAACAAGTTCATTTAGGGTAAAAAAAACCCCCAGCCTTTAATTTCTGAATAATTTAGTCAGAATGATTTAAACTGTTAAATGCTCTTTGACTTCAGAGAAATGATAGCTCTTACAGCTGGTTATTCAGACTAACCTGAACAGAAATGAGCAGTGACCTGTAAAACCTACAACATCTTTTTTATTCCCTACTATAGTCTCAAGGCACATAACACTCCAGGGTCAAAGACCTCACTAGAAAGTCTGAAGTAACCTGGCATTTTTAATCATGCAGTCAGCCTAGGGGGGAGAGCTGCCTGCTACCAAATCTTTTCTTTCATGGCATGGCCTTCTAAAAATGAATGCTCTCAATTCCATAATCATTATGCTCATGGATGATCACTTTGTCTCTTTTTAATGTGAGGATATTGCCAACTCTTTTCATCATCTCTGAGATCTCTTGGGACAATCTCCTTCAGCCGATGATCCTTTTCAACCTGCCTACTCCCTCCATCAGTGATAAGATCAAAGCTATCCACTTGAAAGAAAATCTTTAGTGTTTAATTGGTATCTCCTTTCTCCTCATATGCTGATGTTCCGGCAAAAGTTAAAACTAAAACCCACATGTGCTCACCCATGTACAGATTCCAGGCCAGCAACACACGGGTCATTGCCCCATCACAATGTCCCAAATAATTCATCAGGAAAAAACCTCACTACAGAAGAGCCATCAATCACAACCACAGAGTAAACAACTTGGTTATATCCATTTGTAACGTCTAGCGCAGGGAGCACGCTGGTTCCGTAGCTATTAACAGACTCCCACTGATCCTAGCCAAGCCCCAGTCATTCAGGTCTTGGCACTGCAGCAGTGTGCCTACCCTGGTGCAAATCAGCAGGGTGAAAATCACTGCACTCGGGTGAAAGAGACTGTCATAAGTGTACCTGTGCCTTGAAGTTTCAGCGCACTCTTGCCTACCTAGTATGTTCCACGTTTTGTGCAGTTATCCCTCTCCAGAAAGTGTTAAAGGGTGGATCCTAGAGGGATCCATACACCTGCCTGTCCTCCGGGCAAGCGGGAAAAGGTTGTTCAATCCACCTTATGAAAGGGATGGAAGTTAAGGAGGGAGTCATTCATATCCTCACCGACAGTTCTAAACCACTGTAGGAAGAGGAAGCAGAAAGACAACAAAAATTGCTGTTTCCCTTCCTGAAAAGTACCACCTAAGAATTAAACATACAGAACAGGGTGCAGGTCATTTTTGTCCAGCAAAACCAGTAGAGAGATCATAAGCTCCTACTGAAGGTGATTCTTAGAGAAAGTACACATTGTGAGAGCCACCTTTTATATGAAATACCTGAAAATACCAATGGCTGTTCTTTACACCTGCATGTAAATCTATTTTGACCTTATTTTAAAATAAGCAACAGCTCATGTTTCACTAGCAGAAAAATTTACATCATTTAATGAATTTGTTTTAAGAACAAGTATTTTCAAAGCATTGATTCTGCTGCAGTCATTATGCTAAAGGCCCATCAATGAAATGGAATTATGCCATTAACCAGGGGAGCTACAGAGATTTATTACCTTTAGCTGGGAAATGATTTGCAAGCAAAAAGTGAAAGTGCCTGTTTTCTGTTTCGTGATGATGATGCAGCTTGAAATAATGGTAATAATAGGACAGATTGGGCCTGTACCTTTTACTGAACAACCATAGTAAATCATTCAGTCAGAAAATCTGGGAGGCACAATTTGGCTGTATATGGTACTAACACAACATTAAAGAGGTAATATTCCCTACCTTTGGCTTTTTGTCCCTTTTTCAGCTATTTTTTCCCAGTACTATAAAATGAACTATTTAAGAAAGCTAAGTTACGAAGAAGAATTTGTCAGCTGTACATGGTGGTGAACAAGCTCAGTGAAACACACGGCTCCATTCATTGCAAATGATGTTATTTATGTACAAACAGATGCAAGACCAGGGTGTAAAGCTGAGTGATGTGGGTGCATTGTGTTACTCATGAGGGGTGGTATTTTCAAGAACGCCTAAAGAGGAAGACAACTCATTTGAAAGAAGCTTTGGCGACTTGCTGGTAAAAAAGGAGCAACTATGCTTCTGGCAAAAGATCAAACACTCTTACTTTCTGTTGACCTGGGAAGCTGGGAAGTTCCAGCAAAGGCAGGATCAGACCACTAGACAAATGTGTTTTGCAGCACCCATTGACAAGACCCCAGAACTGTCTGTGCTGTTTGTATGGATGCAAGCAAGACCATGCTGTTTCATGAAACTTCTTTTCAAATGCAATTATTTTTAAGTACAATGAACAGTCTAGAATAAGGTCAGTGAAAGAAACTATGTGATTTCCTTGCCCACAGTGATTGAAAGAACAATGCTATGTTAAACCATTTCCAAGGTAGAGCGTGCAAGGGAGTATTTGTTGTCATGAAGGGTTTGTGGGTCTGAGCTTTAGTTTGTACATATACTGCTATACACTGAGACAACGAAAAAAGTCCCAACTTGTCAGCAGTATGAAAGCCTGGGCAATGCTGCAAGTTAAACAAGCCATGTTTTGAAATTAACGTTAGAAGAAAGTCTGTGTTTCAGGGAGCCTGAAAACACTTTTGCTATTTGCACTTCTACCTAATACGGTGAAAAAAATAACAGAGATGAATGTCAGGCATGGTTTGTATGACAAGATTTACAGGGCCTGCCTCATATTACCTTTCAGAGAGGCAGCAAATAGTCCTTGCTGATCTGCAGTTAATCTTACACGACTGGCTCAGAAACCTACCCACACTAATAATAGACCCTGTGTGCTGCTGCCAGTAGGTTCATGCTGAAAGGCATTGGGGAACACAAATTAATGTTAAAGAAAGCATAAAATAACTCCTATGTTGGACAGACTGCACCTTTTGCTTTGTTAACCAGCACCCACCAGAAGTCACCAAGGAGGTGGCAAAGAGACAGTACCACAAGAAATAAGGTTCATGGTTACCTGATAGATCACGACCCGGAATTTGTTTTTTCTCAGCATCTCCTGTTGTTTTGCTTCCACCTTCCGCACGCTGGTGCTCTGCCTCTCCACGCGCGCCCGCACCTCCTTCATGGTGGAGCTGACTTTGCGGGTTTTCTCCAGTAACTTGTTCACTGTGAAGCCCGTATTGCCATGAGCCTGGGCAAGCTTTAAAATGTCAATCTGTATGGTCTTGATGGCATTTTCCATCTCCCTGTGCTTCTCCTCTATCCTTTTCTGGCTTGCCTGCACGCTGTCAACAATGTTGGCCACTTTGTCCAGGACTGTCACAATCGTGTAAGCTGCATCTTGCTCTTCTTCCTCCTCGATGACGCTGGAGAGACGATTTTGGTGTGTTTTGTCAGCCTCCGAGGTGATTTCGCGGCGATCCATTCTGCCTGCCTTCAGCCAGGTTGGAGGGAGGCGAAGTTTCGGTGATCCTGCCAGAACAATTCTGGCGCTGTTGCAGGGAGCCAGGGCGACAGCTGGCTCCGGCGATGCTCAAAGTAGGGCGTGAAACACCGCTCCTGGAGCTTGGTCAAATACTTCTGACTACAAAATATCCACACATGATTGTTCAGATACTTTCAGCAACATGAAACCCCTAAAATTAGGAAGCACTATCTGGAAAGGAACATACGTTTAAAGGGTCACGCTTCTCTACTGATGAAGTTATTAGTGTTAATCCAGGAAAGTTAAGTAACTTGCTAATTAAGCAGGAAAGCAAACTTGCATATTTTCATGTTACTGGAGTGCTTTCCTCTGAGGGAATTCAAAAAGCGGTCAGGAAAATTAGCACGGTTGTTTTTTTTCCAGCAAAACAACTTCAGGTCTTCAACTTGCTGCAATTACCCCCTGGGGTAACAAATAAACACACTAAACCAGAGGCAATATAGTGAAAACGTTGTATTGTGACATGCTTTTCCAGTTCAAAATGTTGAAAGAATTTTTTTTTTTATTGAACAAATTATGAAATCCTACATGCAAAATTCTGAAAGCCTACACTACATGTTAAAACAGCTGAACACATCCTATTCACACTTTATCTCGGGATCTTTCAAACAACAACTAACAGCCTATTAATATAACTATGACCAGCAGACTAATTTGGATGGACTTCTTTAGCTCTTGAAAATACTCTATACAAGAGCACTAGTAATTCATTCACTTTTATTTTTTTTTTTATTTAATCACAAACACTATACAATCTGTATTGTAGGTGTTAAAACATGTATTTTCTTTAAAAAAGTTTAAGAAGTATTAAAACAGTTTTAACAGTGATAAAGTAGGCTTTATTCCAATTATTTGTGTTCAATTATTCAACACCAATTTTTACAATACCTAAATCTACTAAGACCTACTTCTTTTGGACCTGTGCCATCTGTTCTACCAGGTAACTTCCCAAATTACGAAATTTATAATTTTCCTCTTTAAAAATAAATTGTTGGAATTATTTATGAAGATGGCAGTGCTTAGACCCAGCCCACACATTTTATAAATATGTTACAACTACACACAGCACACAGCTTCACAGTTCATGCGATAGGCAGTGTCTAGAAAATCAGTTACTAACTTCCAAAAACATTTAAATATCTACGGTATTTAAACACAGTGTTTTCTAGTTCCTCATAAGAAAAGTAAGCTGTAAACATTTTTACCTTTAGTTCATGCCTTGTTTGTTAGGTAACGTGGACTTATTTTGTTGGTTTGTTGGGTTTTTTTTAAGTCTACAACCATTGTTGGAATAAATCTGTGTTCCCAAAAATATTACATTCCATGGATAAAGCACAAGTCTATTATACAACCATGTGATACAGATACAGAAAATGAACTACTGTATTTAAAAACATAAAGGTAAAGATACTAAAACAGTCCATAGCTGTTAGAGCTGATGCTTTCAGAATACAGACCAACATTGTTACACTAAAAATGTTCAAAAATAAGGCCTCTGAAATAAATATTTCCATTCTTTAAAAAAAGATATAATAAAAATGTACATCACATGGTCAATGTAGGTATAAAAAGCACTAAGTTAAACCATTCTGGATGATGTATCTGAAGTAAAATGGCCTAGGTTTTGCTTCTGCCGACGTCCTCTATTGTTTTTGGGGCATTTTCTGTTAAAAAAAAAAGGAGAGAGAAATAGAAAAGGAGGGCTGATTTTATATATGCCACATGTAATTAAGCCTAGCAATAACACATTGACTTAATTTTCTGTACTTAACAGCAGCAAGGAGTCTATGATCTGTGCTGACCAGTGGGACATTCCTGCTGTTCAGTACTGGACCATCACCTGGGACTGTCCGTAGGACCCCAGATCATTCTTGACCTTGAGACTGAAACCAGCAAGGTGCTATATCCTTCAGCCTTGATCCAGCAAACACATTCCGTGGGGAATGATTGCATTAGCTTTACTTCATACGTATTTCATATTTAAAACCCGGTGGATGGTGAGACTGGATCAATCAGTCTTTTGAAGTGCTGGACCTCCAGGTGCCTTGCTGCTCACAGCAGCCCATGAGACAGAGCCCACCCAGGTCTCTCTGTGGGATGACTGTGGTGGTCCCTTTCTTGGGGCCAGACACACAACTAAAAGGATTCACAAAAGCCAGCAATCCTGAATGGAATGGCACTTAGCCAGGCAATGCGTGATGGAGCTGTCCTGCTGGGATGCAACAAGATGTGAGAGACTGAGAGCTGGCGAATGATCATAGAGAGGCTGAAAGAGGAGCTGAACCACAGCCTTCCACACCACTGCTTTGGCCAACAGGATGCTCTGTGAAAAAGGGGATGACATCTATTGCATGAGCCAAGTAACTCTTTTACATGTGCAGATTGTGTTTTATACATGTGTTAATGCCTGTTACGTTGAACTTTCCAAGGGATACAAGGAAAAAGGCCTGTATTGTTCATTCCCGGGGTGTCCCTCTACATCACTGAATTTGGGAAGCCATGGGCTAATGCAGTAGCAGAAAGTTTTCTGGCCAAATGTAAGTGGAGCTGAAAAAGTGAAGGACAACTTGAGGAGGCAAAGTCAAACTGTGGCACGGATGCCCAAGTGTAAGTCTTAAATGCTTCATGCACCTATAAGGTAACTAAGTCATCCTTAATCTATCTCAGAGACCTCAGTGCTTGCTTGGTTCAAGTCCTAGAACTGAATGCCTTGTCATCAAAAAGAACCCATGGACCTCATCTCGGTTTTTACACAGGGTGAGAGTTTGACACACCCAGAAACCTGAACTCTGTGCTTGTGGGCCTTTCAGTTTCACAAAATAGGTTCTTATGGTGAATGTCTAATAACGGGACTAAGTTGCACACTGATTTTCAGAAAGTGTATATGGTGTGAGGGGTACTTCTTTCTCTGTGTAACACCGTCTACAGCGGTACCACAGGGAACAGCATCTTGTCAGCCTCTCTGGTTTCACTGTGTGGTAGCTGGGGACCACAGCTTCCATAAGTTATCAGCAATGCTTCAGTAAGTCCAGTGAAGGTCTAACACGGTAGATGACCTCTTGGATTTGTTTCAAGGCTGATCTGTTCTGCTGTGTATTTGGTTTGGAGATTCAGAGTGGTTACTGGTGGTTTCTGAATTTAAACAAATCTGTCTTTTATGACCAAAGAAACAAAGATAGGATGTTACTTAATTGTACTGCTTCAGTCATTAGGTAGTTTTTATGTGGGTATTAAGCAAATAAAATGTTGGGCATCACATAATTAAATACAGAAGAAGTATATGCATAGAATGTGTAATTTTTCACTGTTTTTGTCTTTACCTACCTTGTTATGCACATGACAATTGCAACTATAATGGCAATCTGTACAGCTCCAATTATTGCTGCAATAAGGACATGCGTAAGCTTTTGTCTGCTTGGGACAACATATAGAATACTAAAGTCTGTCTTTTCACAGTGCTGTCCAGTATATCCTGATTCACACCTGAAAAAGAAAAGGAATATTTCATGGAATCTGTAATTTGACAGCAATCCAGTCATTTTGCAGATGAAACGAGAAATCCGAGGTGACTCCAGCTAAAAAAGAGCTGGTGAGAAGGTGCAGGTGTGGTAACGCTTGGGTTAGGGAATGGTTTGGACCTGTGAGGCAAGAGAAGAGACAGAGCAAGTGGACATGCTCTGCTTTTTCTGGATAAGGTTCCTAGTGGCTCTCTGAAAACACAGCAGCATGGGGAAAGCCCTGATTTGTCAAAATAAATATATGGGTCATTATTATATTGGTACAATATTTAGGAAGAGTGAAGCAACTGGGTGAAACAAGTAGACACGTTGAAGACAAGTAGACAAGGCTAAATGAAATGCAAGAACCATGCTCATGAAACACAGAGAGAGCACAACTCATTCAGCTCCATTTTAATATGGGACAGAAGAAAAAAGAGGAAGGGGAACCTTGAAATATGGGTTGAAAATCCACCTTGAAAAAGGAAGATCCCTTTTCAAGCTGCAACCTAGAGAAGTGGAATCTTGAAAAAATCTACTGGACAAGACCAGCACCAAACCGCCTCCTGCCTTGTGGCTGAGCCAGAATTTGATGGAGGTCAGCTTAGAAAACCCAATGGCTCACAACTGTCCAAGTGAGAGTTCAAGGAAGAATCCAAAATAATTTGGAGGGGGTGGGGGAGAAATAGCTGGAAGCAGAAGAGAAGAAGATCTCTAAATGGTAACTTGCCTGAGCAGCAGTTAGCTCAATGAGAAGCTCAGCAGAGGCTGTTCCTGAGCAGTGATGTGTTCAGGCAATGCGAGATATGCCAGTGCAAACATGCTCTGAAACAATTCATGTCTCAAGGCAAAAGAGGCTGAGGCACAAGAAAAGGCAAGAGCCACCCAAGACAGTGAGATGAAGTCTCCAGAATCAAAGGCCACCACTTACAACCCTGAGCAAGTTCCTCGTACAGCTGTCCTTTAGAATCGACTGACACGAATGCATCACTATGGACAACTGAATCATACAATTGGCCTCCAGCTCTACAGCAGAAAGCTGGAGAAGAAATACTCACATGCAGGCTGAGAAACAATCCTTTTATAAACTGGATCTGACAAGCCTGAATGCAACTGAAAATCAGACTCGTCCATTCAAAAGCTTTGTGCTAGGGTAGGAATTAATTCTGTTTGGAGCAACAAAATAATTACACCAAAGACCTTTCTACAACTGCTAATGCAACTCCTAATCCCCCTCTGCATGCAGGGATAATAGTTGGGGTTTACATGTTCATAATCTTGTGACTCTACTTTCTCCAGCCATGAGCTGCTGTGTAAGGAGTTTTGGCTCAGGCATGACCGAAATTTCTGTAAGACTTGTTAAAGAAAACCCTCCATGTACTGTAAGTGCGCCTGGTGGCAGCCAGGAAAGGAATAAAGAGAACTCTGTATAAGCATAGAAGAAGAATGAGGACAGTGAACACACCGGTAATCATGCAAGAAGACACAAAAAGGAAGAGGTCTTGCTAGTCAAGAGGACTTAAATCTTACTGTTACTTTGCTTTTGGTTTCATTAAAGAAAGTAGCAGTTGAAGTATTATCAGTGTGAGAGCTGCTTTAATGCAGAGGGGGCAAAACAAGGCAGAGGAGGCACAAGGAATTCAAAGATGTTTCCTCAGAAACACTGACATGACATGAAGTTTTTTCTGAGAATTACTGAATGCAGATTCGGGAGAAGAAGTTCTTGTATTAAGAATTACATCATGGCAGGATGAAGTAGTAGGCACTAGTTTACTACCTTAAACTAGTAGAACAGATTTTAAAGCATTCTGCTGCATTAATGTATAACAAGGTAATATAGCATTAGTACAACAGCAAAGATCAATAGAGGTCAGCAAGGATTTATCAAAATAAGATGATCAGTCAATTAATTGATTAAGCATAAAGAAGTTTAGATTTCTTTTTAAACGGCTGGTCTGTGTGTCCTTGACGCAGCCTGCCATAAGGACAGGGCAGAACTGCACTGCACAAGGAGGGCAGCAGGAGACAGACCTGATCCCATCTGTGCAAAGCCTGCTAAACTCAATTCTGTGCAACTGACTGCTACAAAACCTTCCTCCCACCTGCCTGCTGGCAGCCCTGGAGGGCTGCTGTACAATAGGCAAAGAGATTCATTTCCCCCAGTGAAAGCAAAACTCAGAATTTGCTCTGCGCAAGAATTTTCTGCAGTTTTATAGGTCATCTGACACCTCACATACATCGCTGCCAGGAAATGAGGACCAAATTAAACAATGTATATGCTAGATGTGTATGAGAACTGAAAGCATTTGAAAAATAACAATTTGCCCTTAGCATTCATCATTATATTTTCCTTGCTGGAGAAAGAGAGAATTTTTTTCTCTCATAGAGGTACATGATTACTACAGCAGATTGATGTCTGTTATAAACTATTTGTTTCCTTAATAACTCTGCTCCAGTAAGAAACATGCATAAAGCATGAGGCCATCAGTATTTTAATAGCCAAGAAAAATCCAAAGGAGACCTGATACTCAGGGTCAATAACTGACAGTCACAAATTCTTGACCGGAGCCACGTGAGGTTTGTTGTACTAGGTTCAGTGCTGAGATACTATTCAGACTGTTTAAACACATAGCTGAAGGTAGTAACAGTTAATGTCACTATAAAACAGAATTTAAAGGGATGGTACATTAATTAAGTTCATCAAAACATTGCCTATCAGTAATTATTAGAGTCATAATAAATATTTAAAAGATTGAATTTACACTGGATCATAAAGTGATAAATTACTATAATATTAGCACCTTCCAGAAAAAAATTCTGAGAAAATAAAAATGATTTAATTCAGACAGGAATGTTTTCCTTGAAATACTTCTACTTTAAATATTTTGGGGACAAATACATTATAAATTGTGTTAAATACAGTTCTAGATCAAAAGAATACTGTAATCAAGATGAGGTTGGGTATGCCCCCAGTTTCCCAAGGGTAGCAAAGCCATGCTGAGTTCTCTTGGTTCCAGACGAAAAGAAAACCAAAACAGTCTTATTGGAAAGGTGAAAATAAACAAGAAAGGATCTTGAATGGGAAAAGAAATAATAGAAGCTTTCAAATACTTAAGTTGACAACCATACTGGCTCTGTCTTTTGGGCTTCCTGCTCTCTGATCGGTCTGGAAACCCTTAAATCTTGGCAGTGCAAAAACCACCTAAATATCATCAATCAATAAGGATCAAGGGAGAAAATATGGAAGTATCCAACGGATTTAAAGCTGAAATTTCATACGCAAAGGAAAGCAAAGAGTTATAGCAGCTTCAGCCACATTAATCTGAAAGTACAAGCTTGCAAGACAAAAGCTCAGAAGAAACCTCCTAATAAGTAGGGCACTGCATCTTACTGCAAAGTGGCCTTTTTCTATAAACAACTTTTATATATTTAAATAATAACAATAATTTAAACAAATATAATTTTTGGAGGAAAACAAAGATATAGAATTTGATTGGTGAAATGTAAAGGGAAAAAATTATCTGGGAGCTAAGGAACATTCATATATCCTGGGAAACACTGAGGGGCTTAATACTGAGTGTACTGAATTGCTAGTTTACACTGTACACAAAAGGTGTCGGCTAAAGAATATTTTGCAATTTTATGTTTCCTAGATGAAGCCTATTATTGTGAAAAAGGGCAATAAATGTTAAAAATAAGATATTGATTCTCTAGAGAGAGTTTACGACAGGAAGAATTAAATGTAGAGATAGTGTAAGAACAGGCTGAGAGGTCAATGGGAAAAGAACAGTCTATATATAGAGAAGCCATGCAAGGCAAAGGCCTTTTTAATGTTTCTGTTTTGTTTGGTTTTTTAGGTCTGGATATGATTGAGCAGCTGAAAATAAAGAGACAACACTGAGGATACACTCCTTAGAGGGATTCAGGTTCTGAACTCCCTGACTGAGCCTCTCCTGTGAGCGCTGTCTCCCTCTGGACTGCAGCAGCTGGGTGCTGCCCACAGCACAGGGATACAACTCCTGTGCCACTGCTTAGGTATCACATAGTGCTACATCCTGTCATTATGTCTAGAGAGCATTTTGATTAAGCTTTACAGTGATTTCAATCACGTTTTGGTGACATGAAGGACTTACCGGCAGGAAGCCTTCTGAGTGGAATAAATGAATTCACATTTTCCATGTATACAGTAACCATTGAAGCTTTCTGAACAAGGTATGTGGTTTCCAATGTAAATGTCTTCTCTTTGATCACTGGCGTCTTGAAAAGAAATATACATAAACAATTATACATGGCTCTGTGATGTTAATTAAAAACTCTCAACCAAGAACAGCATATCCTTAAAAACTTGCAGTGAATAAAGGAATAAAGAATAATAAAGCAGAGGCTTAAGGGTGAAGTTTCAGAGGCACCTGCAGAGACTTGCTAGAATGTACTGCACTGGAAAATGATCCTCAGAGACATCTAGATATGCTTTTTATTTCAGGTTTCTCAAAAAGGAGAAAAGTGTTCATCACAGAAACAAACCAAAGCAGGAAGATCAGCAGAAGCTTTGTCAGTGGCACTGGGGCAAAGAGCTAATACATAGATACAGAGAGCTCTCTCCCATGTGTAAACAGATGAAAAAAAACCTCTAAAAAGGATTAGAAAAACGCTGAACCACATTTTATGATTACTGGGTAGAAAACCACTTGATACAGCCCAGATCTGATTGGTACCACTGGTGGTTAAAGCTGAAAGCAAACACATTTCAATAGCAGTCTTCCTCAGAGAAACATTTTTATAGAGAGAGAACTAAAAAATATTGAAATGTGTTTAAAATATCCGCTCCTTTGGGAAGTGTGCTGGTTTTGGCTGGGATGGAGTTAACCTCCTTCACAGCAGCTGATGGAGGGCTGTGGTTTAGATTTCTGGCTGAAATAGTACTGGTAACACACGACTGTTTTGGCTGTTGCTGATGGGACCTTGCACAGCATCAAGACTTCCTCTGCTTCTCACTCAGCTTCTCTCCTCAGCAAGAAGACTGGGAGTGGGCAAGAGCCTGGGAGGAGACACAGCCAGGACAGCTGACTCAGACTGACCAAAGGGATAGCCCATACCACATGACATCATACTTAGCAATAAAAACAATGGTTTTGGTATTTCCAAGGTGGCAGTTGCTCAGAGACTGGCTGGTCATCAGTCTGCTGATGAGACATTGTAAATGCCAGATTTTGCAACACTTGGTTTTCTTCTCTTTTTTTTCCTCCTTTGCCTTTTAAACTGCCTTTAGCTTGACCAATGAGTTTTTCTCATGTGTGCTTTCCTGATTGTCTCTTCCATCATCCTGGGGGAAGCTGGGGTAGAGCAAGTGACTGGTGGGCACTTAGTTGCTGTCCAGGTCAGCCCAGCACAGGAAGGCAGTCCCTTCTGCCCCAATGTCTTTCATGCATCTGTCATGTTACTAAAGCTATCCAAAGCTGTGCTCATTTTCAACCAGTTTTCCCCAAGAATTTTTTCGTAAAAAAGTCCTCAACACAAAGTTGGTATTTCACAATGAACTTCTCTGAAGAGCAGGGATCTTAAGATGTGAGTGTAATTCTGGAATTGTGTTCATTTCCATGGCAATAGACTATAGCTTCGCAAATAAAAGACTATAAAGCAAAAGCGAGTGTGAAGAAGAAATCTCTTCTACAATTGCAGATATTTGGAATAACACCAGCAAGATAGAGAATGTATTTATACCAGACAAAAAAAGAGATATGCTGCTGTTTTATGTTTTTCCTGAAAGTGTCTGGAATGCATTTTAATTTGGTTCTGGGGAAAAAAACCCAACCATCTATTAGAGGTTTTAGATATAAGGAAGGCTGTTGATTCAGGCTATGTTTTGAAGATAAAGAAATATTGACACTAGGGAAGAATGTTGACTAATACTGACAATGTGTCCACCACTGAACTGATGCAGTAGACTATGTCACAACATAATCTAAGAGGAGAAAAGTGGGGATGCCTCATCCCAAAACTATTGTCTCCCTCCTTCTCCAAGAATTTAATTACTGTCCTATCTGGTCCCAGTCAAAGGCTTATAATGACCTACAGACAATTGGATTAGTATGTTTAGAGAGCTGCACCATATCTGGTTTTAATACATGTACTGATACAGAATGTGAGGCGCAGTGGAAAACTGAAAGGTTCATCCCCTGAAAAGTGGCCAGACAACCACGCACAGGTCAGAGGCAAAATTTATATTAAGCAAGGAGATATTAAATGCAGGAGGTGATTCCTAGTGTAAACCAGACATTTACACCCCTTTTGACAGGAATCCATTTTTAATCGGAGAGACCTGCTAGACTGCTTCAGAGCTTCAGAGTGAAGGATTTAACTGGTGTAGGAGCCTTGAAAGAGTGACTGGATATAGGAGTTCAAAGACTTCACCAGAAGGAAGAGTCATGCATAAAAACTGAAACCCTGATGCTCATGGTACAAGAAAACCACCAAGCCAGCTGAATCTGGGACAAGAGACTTTTCTGATGTAACTTCAGGTAGCCATCTGCACTGCAGGAGGAGACTGTCATGGTTCTAGAGACTAAAAGATATTATCCATTCAGAGAACAGGGTTTAACAAGAGTAACTCACAAGAACTGAAAGCAAAAGAAAACAGGTAGGAGTGTGGACTGTTCTCTTGTCCTGGAAGAAAAAAAAAGTAATTCAAAGAAGTTCACTTCAGGCTTTCACTATCTAAAGAGACCTGAGTACTGCACTAAAAATTTTCAAAACAACTTTTTTTCATGAAGCATACTCCCTTCATGCACGTCATTTGCTGAATGTGAGACCGCACAAGCCATACACATTAATAGTAATAATAATCATGTACAATGGTTTTTCCACTAACTAGATTTCAAGGGCAATTTACATGCAATGAATAAAAGGCTGTTACCTCTTTGGAATAGGAACTGAAAGTGGTGTTTCATTACATTACATAATAAGATGTATATTGCATTTGGTGCCTTTTATACCTTCATAATGTAAGTGAAAATTGACATTAAATCACTCCAACTGGTACATCATATGCAGCGAAAATAAGAGAATTTGTGAAAAGAGAAAAATATATGAAGCTTTTTGGCACTGAATGACTTTTCAAGAGGAACACAAAAGAATGTTGAAATCCATGGTGGGATGGCTTTACTCAGGGAAGCCATGGCAATGCGAAACAGGTTTAATGACAGAAAAACTGAAGACCAGAGCTAACAGAGAAGGTACCAACCCCTTGCAACAAAACCTGCATTAAGACCAGCACTGAGGAGAAAGAACAGTGAGTTAGGTTCATTTGTGATTCCTTCTTGTGAGGAATAGAAGCACCCATTTGCAGACTGGATTCTCTTTTCAGGGAAGTTTTCTTCCTCCCTGGGACCTGAATTACAGATGTCACCACAAGACTGACGAGGCTGTTGCAACCTTCAGACTACTACCCACTCCTGCCCTTTCAGGTGGCTACTAATGGCGACGTAGCAACAAAAAGCTTGAGGTCAATCAAATGAGATTTCAGAATCTCTGGGGACAATGCTAAAAAATTTGGGAACACAGAGACAGTGTTTCCCTTCAATCCTCCCAATAAAGAGGGGAAACTTGAAACAAACAGGCAAGCCGAGGATATCAATACCTTGCTCTGGGACTGCTGCTTCCACCAAAACTTTGGGGTTTTAAATTCTGGAAGAGACTTTGAGACACAAGGTACGCTGGGGCCTGATGGGACCCACCTGTCCTGAAGGGTAAAAGGACTTTTTGCCCGTAAGCTGGCTGGACTGATGGAGAGGGCTTTAAACTAGAATTGATGGGGGAAGGGGGTGCCAACAGCATTGCAGTAGGTAAGGCACACGTTGTCATGGCATCACCTGAGGGTAGCAAGTGCTAGTGGGAACACTTGCACTGCTCCTGGGAGCATGGAGAGCTCAGGAGCACACCTGAAATTCTTGAACACCAACACACACAGTATGAGAGAAACAAACAGAATGAACTGGAAGCACTGGTCAGCTCCCAGAGCCATGATACCACTGGTATTTGCATGACTTGGTAAAATGAATCCCACAACAAGAGTGTTGAGATGGAGGGCTACAGGCTGTTCAGGAGCGACAGGCAGGGCAGACAAGTTGGAGGTGTCATGTTATATGTAAGGGAGAGGGGATTGTACAGCACTTACAGTTAGTGCTGATGGGGTTGAGAGCCTCTGGGTGAGAGCTAGAGGGATGGAAAACAAGGAGATACGGTAGTGGATGTCTATTACTGAGTGCCCAGCCAGGACGAAAGCACTGATGACTTATTATATAAGCAATTATGAGAAATTTCTGGATTGCTAGCCCTTGTCCTTGTGGGAGATTTTTAACTTCCCAGACATCACCTGGGAATATAATATTGCTGTGACGAACAGGACTTTCTTGACATTTGTAGGAGATAATAACTTCTTGTCAGAGGTACTCAGTGAGACAAGCCCTCCTAGGCTTGCTATTTGTGAATAGAGGACTTATGGTAGGTGTAATTGTTGCTCTCTGTCTTGGCCACAGTGATCATGAAATGGTTGAGTTTAATGGTTGAGCTTTCAGCGCAAAGAGAAAAAAGGACACCAGACTTGCTACCCTGGACTTCAGCAGAAAAAGCCTTTAAGCTATTCATGGAGCTAATTAGCAGAGTACCCTGGCAATCTGCTTTGGAGCGGTCCATGAGTGCTGGTCAAGAAGTACTGGTTAAGAAGTGCCATTTAGAAGCACGGGAGCAGACAATTCCACTGCACTGTAAGTCAAGCAAGTGGGGCAGAAGACCAGTTTGACCGAACACGGAACTCTTTTTGGAACCCAAGAGGAAAGAGAATTTGTATGGTCATCGGAAGCAAGGTCAGGCTTCAAAGGAAGAGTACAGAGCTATGGTTCATATGTGCAGGGAGAAGACACGAAAGGCCAAAGCTCATTTAGAACTGAATCGCGCCAGTGTTGTGTAAGATAACAAGAAGGGCTTTTCCAAGTGTGTTACTAGCAACAGGAGGTCTAAAGAAAGCATTGGAGCGATACTCAGTGTGTATGATCATCTGACTACTGGGGATGAAGAAAAGGTTGAGACATTAAAGGTTATTAAAAGGTAAGGTAAGGTTCATGTAGGTGAAACATTTTCAACCAATGTGATTCCACATATTAGTTTACTGAAAACATTTTTAAACAACTTAACAAATACAGACTCGTCCATTTTTTTCAGAAGTTAACAGAAAAGATGGGATCATGGCAGGGAGGCTTGTGCTATGTTATTTCATCAGGAATGTCACAGCTTGGTGTCTTCCAGTAAAGTCATTTTCACAGCACTTGGAGGGAGTCCAGTGCTGTGGCCACTGCACAGGGTACTGAGCAGCTGGGCATCTTAGAGGAATGCAGTAGGAAAAACTTACAAATCACGCATATCTTCCTGCTAGCCTCGCAACACGCTGTAAGAAAGGAGCTGTTCACAGGTCTGTCTCGGTTACAGGAATCAAAGCTGTAAGGCAGACTAGAAAGGACTTGCATGCTCTATTTCCTCATCTTGTAAAGCCATAACCAAAAAGCACAAAGTCTGCACCGTACCTTTCACTTCTGGCCGATACTGCATGCCATCATCTTTCTTTCCAACTGCATTTGTGTCATCTGTTTCTAGGTGATAAATACATACATGGTTACTTATTAGGAAAGGATGTTTTCCAGACCACTGTGTGTGCATCACTGATAAGCCAGAATAATACTCAAAGAATTATTTTAAGTTGAAGTAAAACTGGACACACTCCCACATTGTTCCTTCCATACAACCAGGTTGGTATCACACTTCATCAGTAACCTCAGTGTGCAGACCAACACCTGGCACACCTCAAGCTGTAGGTTTTGAACTAAAAACTTCTCTGTGGTATGGACCTAGGTTATTTTGGTGACAGTCTGTTTTGGTGTTGGAACTGCCCAAGTTACAGATCTAGATGTAACTGGCAAAGAGTTGGTGGAAAGCTGTTATTCCCATGAGAAAGTCCTAACTGCAAGCCCCCAAAACTGAAGGGTTATAGACATGATTAGCGACAAGGCAATAGACAGAGGGCTTCAGTGGACCATTCCAACAAGGAATGGAAAGGAAATTATAGAATCACTTAGGTTGGAAAAGACCCTTAAGATTAATGGATCAATGTTTATGCAATCAGGGCCCAACTCAACACACCCTGGAAGCACATTTTACAGCCCACAGCAACAAGAGGGAAGATTTCCCACACACCCATATTCCTTCTGTTCTCCTACCACCCCCTCATGTAAGAACTGTTGGATTATTGCTTAGATTTTCCCAAGAGCTTTTCCTGTCTTTCCAGGTAACAGCAGCCAAAGAAAGGTGATGTAAACACAGCACTACGTGTGTAGTGTCGGGATCTCAAAACTACAGGTGGTGAGTTCACTGATAACTGCATCATTGACTTCTGACCAAAAATGGAAAAGGGAAAGCTCTACCAAGCCCCATTATGTCAGAATTTACATTTACCAGAAAACCAAAATTAATCCTACCTGAGCAGTGCCCAAGGTGCCTGATGTCGATCTGCTCTTGCCTCAGACATGATGCCTCTCTGACAAAGCATGGATTGTTATAGGAACTTCCATCAGAAGCACACACAGGATTAAAACTGTATCCACTGCAGTCTATGTTACATACACACCTGTTAATTGAAGCATACAGCAAAACAAAACTGACATCCAGCAAACAAAAATTAAGTCATGTTAAGTCCTAAGTAAACACTAGCTCATACACCAATGCCAGGAGGGGAGAGCATGCTGCATGTGGATGCTGAAGAAGCCATGGACATCTCAGGCTTCCAAGCAGAACGTACAAAATTTTGAATAGATGCTTCAGTGTGCTTTTCAATAATATATTAATGTTTCTTGTAGTTTTATTCTGATATCAATCTCATGGAATACACCTGAAAATTGGTAACACATTACTAGGAAGATTTACTACATTAATATACCAGCTTGTAGTGTTTATTTTCTAGTGTGAACAAAACCAGAAGAATGTTCTACTCTTTTTAGAGTCAGGATCCTTGAGAGAGAAAACAAAAAGGACTCCCTTTTCTGCTAGGCAATAGAAGGAGTTCTATTTCAAAGGCTGTATAGACTCAATATACTTGGTTAACTGTGTCATTTCAGCAAGACTTTCATTCACATCTTTTAAAGTTAACAATAGGTCCATTACGTTGCATTTAAAACAAGATTATGCAATCTGAATTATTTCATATTGCATCCCATCAACATTTTGGTTGTTTAGGATGAATCATTTTCCAAACAATTTTCAACTAGGCATTGCAAAATGAAAGGGGTAAAATGAAGACCTAGCGTGTAGCTGGTTCCTAACTACACAAAGGCAGGACAACCAAAGACTCAGACAGGGCTATGACCTGTTCATGTTTAGATACTTTTGTAGCCCCAGCAAAAAGTCCTGAAATTTTACATATGTGAATGTCATAGGAAAACTTTCCAATTTTCCAAGCCCCACACTCCCTTATTATGTTAATCAATATTCTGCTTTCTTCATTCTAGTTTTGAATGAAAGTTTCTGAGTATGTTTCACGTTGCTCTACAAGCTTCTCCCCACCTTTGGTATGGGGAAAATAGGAAGTGTGGCTGCAGAATGAGGAGGAGGACAAGGTGGCCACCATGTCCAGCTCTCAGTCAAGCTCCTCCTGATGTTGTGAGTGTGAGAAGAGGCACTCAGCACCTTCTGAGAAGGTGGCAGAAGGCACAAGGTCCTCTCCTTGCCAGAAAGCTCTACAGGGGGCAGGAACATGGTCTGATGTGGTGGTGCCCCAGCCCCACGACCTATGGCCAGCCCCTGTCAATCATGCCCTAGCCATCAGATGGGCAGACGAACCCGAATCAGAGGGCGCGTCCGTAGGCAGACACTGAGTAGGCCACCACCTCTTCTTCCAGAAAGTTCGTCCTAGTTCAGTTGGTGGTTGGAGGAGAAGCTGAACCCTCTTCTCCTGTTCCATATTATTGGNCTGACTGTCAGGAGTTACCACTAGATTCATCTTGATGCACTCTTGTAAGTCACAGGATTGGGAAAAATGTCCAAGCCACCAGCTTACCAGGTTTTTTATGTTTTTTTATGTTTTTTCCCACTGTTCCAGATAAAACTAAACTATTAAACAGACATATGTATGCCTCAGGCCAGTAACAAATCTTGCAGCAGAACCCAATTCCATGCTGCAGAAACACTGAAGATGGCCAGCATACTTTTCTCTCTTCCTCTTCTTCCATGAGCATCTTTTGTTGCTTAATTTAAATATGCTAATTTTGCCAGTAATTTTTCATGCCTATGAACTTCAGATTGCTGCTAGAACCTCTCTAGCACAAACAGGGTTTTAAGTGCACCTGCTGACAGTGAAAAACTGCCCCAGTAATGAGTCCCTACACATCTTACAGACCTACCTCCAAGTACTAATGAAGCCTCTAAATATCAATATGATGAACATACGATAATCTTTCATACTAGAAATAGTAATGGTTGTAAACCTTAGAACCAGGATGGAAATACAATTTTGTTTACATGCTCCCACATGATGTTAAGACTAATAAGGGATTTATTAGGATTTACTAGGTACAAATAAAAGGTTCATGGCTCAGCAGTTATGTACATCTATTGACACAAACTAGGAGAGCTGGTCCTCATTTGTATGACACTGGCTATGTGCAGACAGATACCTTTGCTCACCCTTAAATCTGCCTGTAGTCACCATCCAAAGTCTGTAGCATCATAATTATGGTTGGGTTTTGTCATTCCTGGTGACAAATAAGGTGAGTTTTGAAAATAATTTTTTCTTTCCCGTGGTGACATTACAGGCTAGAGTTGAAACTGCTTGGAAACTGCTTATGTTTCCATGCTTTGCTGTGTTTAGATTTAATATCTAATATTAAATGCTTACTTTCTCAGAATTGTCAAACATTTGCTTTAGGGGTGGTTATGAATTCCTGACCCTGGCTTTCTGATCAACAGTCTCAGTCTTATCTCTGACCATCTCTTCAATGTACAGAAATTTCAGATGTTGACCCCCTCCACACGTATCTGATTATCTGCCTGGTGCCGTTAGCTACTTCTTTGCCTATGACCATAATGTCAAGTTGTACTTCCAGGCTTCCCCAGCCAGTTAGTTATTGGTTACATCACAGAGCTGTCTGACATGCAAAAGGTGGTTTAAGTACACGGTGGGGTAATTAATAGTTGGACTGATGTAATTTAAAAAAATTGAAACACTTACTCCAACATAAACCTCTGAAGCCTTTCAGAGGGCTGAAAGGGAATGAGTTAAGGAGAAGACATGGCTTGGGTGCAATTCTCTGAAGGGAGAAGGGCCTCCACAGATGCAGTAGGGTGGCAGAGAGGGAGCCAGGAGCACCTGTTATAAACCTGCACTCATCAGAGTCTGCATGGGGTGCAGTGAACTTGTTCTTGCTCACAGACAGTTTCCACTAGACCAAAAATACTGTCAGGACTGCAGCGAGTGTCAAATCATGAGATGAGAGCTGTGACATATGGGGAGTGCTGCTCTTGACAGAAAACATGAAAAGAATGTTGTTTTTAACTGCTCGGTGTTTGTGAGGGAAGGTAAAACCAAGGGAGAGCAAGTTGCTGCTCTGATGCTGCACATCAAACACTTCGAACTGGAGCCTGGGTCCCTGTGAGAGGACAGGACCACCACAGACTGAAACAGAGGAGCAGCTCAGGAAAGTATAGGAAGATCTGCCAACAAACCCACTATGAAATACTGAAAATATGTTATATCCTGAAGTCAGAGAGCTACGGAGGGCAGAAAATAGCTTGGTACTGAGATGACAGGAAATCCAACTGCTTGATGGAAGCCAGATCCCCCCACCAGCCATTTTGGGAGCCAAAGCCAGGCAGAAGTCAAAGTTCAAGGCTACCAAGCACAGCCCATGGGTCTGAACCATGCCACAGACCGGACAAGAGGCACACAAAGTATGTGAGGAGACACAGCAGACAATGAGAATGAGCTAAAAGTGGTGCCTTAAAGGGCAAAAATCTTATCAGATTTTTTGCAGGCAGGAGAACCTGTAAGAGGCAGCATGGACAACAGGCTTTGTTTTCCTTCACAGCCAAGACTGAAACTGAGCACAAAATTGCAGTCCCATCTTGTAATCTGTTCCCTGAAGTCTCTCTCCTGCTGGGGAGAGAGCACGGAGAGAGCAAAAGGACAATGCAGAGAGCGGCTCATAAAGGCAGGGCAGGAAAAACTCGAGACCGTGAAGGAGGAGCAGGGACACCTGGGAGAAGCACAAGAGGGGTACCCAGGAAGAGAGTGAACCTCAACTGTCAAATTCAGAAGAAAAGAATTAGTCACTTATGGAAAAGCCACTTAACAGAATTGTGTATTAAGGACATCTTGAATGTGCTTGATGCTTCATACCAGAAAGAAGTGAATGAGTGCTTCAAATTTTTGCTGGAAAAGCTTGTTGTAAAAGCCACACTGGAAAAAAAGGAGTGAGAACCCTACAAACTTTTCTCTTTTTTTTCACTATAACCTTCCCATTCAAAAGGATTTAAACAAGTGGTTAATGCACCAAATTGATGTCTTACTGGAGGAGGTTGCTGTTTAATGTCCTCAACAGATCTTTTCTCTTGCTTAGACTGGGAAAGTCAACAGGATATATTCAGATGTTTTCCTGATGTACTAGGGTATACAGAAAAAAATCCCTGAATTTTGTCACCTGTCATCAGAGAGCTGACACCTTAAGAAAAGAGGCACCAGCTCGTTGTGAAAATGTGCTTTCAGAAGCTGCATGCATATCATTCATTAACACCATTAGTTAAACAGAAAAGCATTTGAATTTCAAGAAAGTACAAAGTGATATAATTAAACCAAACAGATTTTTTGGGTGGTTTTAATAAGTGAGAAACGAGGATGTACAACGCATTTTTTTGGGGCTACTAGGTGTAACAAAGAAAACGTGCTCAGTAAAATGAAGTGACAAGCTCAGGCTGTAAGAGCACTTGCTGCTATTAGTAAATTAATTAGATCCCCAGAGATCAGAACACATTTCAAGGCTCCGTTTTGTTTTCAGGCTTCAAGGTGTACGTGGTCTGCTGGAAGTTCTGTGTGCTTAAAAACCCTGGTAGGTTCAAAGAAAAGAGAGGAAACAAAAGGAAAGGAAAAGCATGACTGACTTGTGGAGCAGGCTTGGCTACTGGGAGAGACTGGCATTTCCAACCAACAGATCAGGCTGCTGCATTTCTGCTCGCCTGGGATTTGCTCACAAATGTATTTTTCTGGCCTGGCCTCATAGGGAGTGCTGCTGGCTACCCCTTCCCAGTAGCTGACAACAGTGGGTGTTCTCAGGTACTCACCAATTCATTGGCACAGCTGCTTACAAATATAAAATGGAAACACTAGAGTAAAACAAAGTGTGTGAAATGCACACAGATGGATAAGGGTATGCTTGATGGAATAAATTTAGGTGAATTGAAATAGCAGGGGTGTTGCAATTGCAGTTAAGAATATAACCATGCCAAATGAAGGATTACCTTTCATTTGATGCTTCTTCCCTTGTGTGCAATTCTTCCCAGATGAAACCCGAACTAAGAAAATCTGGATTTCAAAGTGATTTTTCTACCTATTTGACTAGAGTTGGATCTTCATCAGGTTTTTAGTGTGTTTTTTAAAATCCCTTTATGGCACAAGAGAAGCAGAATTTGATTCTACAAAGCTTCTCTGTGCCCAGCTTTAACACTCTGTCTTTACTTCTGGCCAGCAATTCAGAACACCCTTTGAATACCATAAGCTTCAGCTACTTTCCAGACATCCCTACATTCCCTTTTTCATTTTCATGGCATGGCTCTCTCTGGCCACTGCAGAAATTTAGTCTTTACCTGCAGTGAGCTTCTCACAGCATACATGGCGAACTGATGTTTGCTCTCTCAAGAGCAGCCTAGCCCTCCCTCCGCTCTCAAATAACAGGAACCTTCAAAGACTTGGCACACACTGCCGCAAAGATCACTAAAAATATACATTAAAAAAACAGACCTGGGTTATTATCCATCTAGGATCTATTCAATTTCCTAATAGTGAAAAGACCATTATGCTATTCCTCTCATTTCAGAATATCCTGTAGCCCAGGTTTTCATAATTCATAATCCCGTGACACAATCTTAAATCCCTTGTTTAGGCTGATTTTCTTTATTGTCTGAATGGTTTGTTTTGCACACAAATACTTAAGATTTTTTTTTTTTTCTGTTGGATCAGAAAGCTGTGAATTGCATTTACAGAGGATTTAGATACCCTTCCTTATGAATACCTATATACAATATCATACCCTAAAAAGTTAATTAAAAAACAAAAGGTTTGTAAATGAGTGAAAAAGTAGTCAAAAGAAGGAAGTATAAACTTGCATGCTGGACTTCAAATAGGCCAAATCTTTCCCTGGAGGACAAATTATATAGACAAAGCAGAGACTAGGACTAGGAAATGTCCACACTGGCATTTCTAACTGTTAATGCTAAGACTTCTGAAATTCTGGTCTGGCCTTTGTGAAAACAGACACTATGTAAATGTAGGCCAGTTGAATCTATATATTGCTGAGGCACCTTTGCTTTCCAAAGTAAATCTCATAAAATGTTAATCTCAAAAGGTCTACTTGGGGATCAGTTGTCAATCTTTCTTGAAAATCTACATTATAAGTCAAAACATATCTTTGACAGCATAGTACACTTATTAAAAACAAAAGACTGAATGTGCTCAGAATCTCATTTCCATATTTCATCTGTTAAAAAAAATAGGTTACACTGAGACCATGATAAATTCAAACTTTTACAGTGAGGCTATTTTTAAGTTAATGATTTCCTTACCAAAGACAAAAAGAAAAAAAAAAGATGACCACTCAAGTGGGGCCTTGACAAGATGGAGGAACCTCCAGAGGTCTGAAGATGACAGGACTGCCACAGGACAGATGGTGGGTGGACTGGCAGGGAAGCAGCTCTGCAGAAAAGGACCCGAGGGCCCAGGGGAGCAGCAGGCTGGGGGGCTGCATCACAGGATGGTCACCAACAGAGCAAAGGAAGTGACTCTTGTCCTCCATTCAGCACTCATGAGATCCCATGTGAAGCACTCTGTCCTGTTCCGGGACCCCCCAGTAACAGCAAGTACTCTGAGAAACTGGAGAGGCTGCAGTGGTGAGATACTGCGATGGGAAGAGGGACAGAGCGTGGGCTGTGTGAGGAATGGCTGGGGGCACTGCACCTCTTCAGCCTGGAGAAGAGAAGGCTAAGGAAGTGACTGCTGTCACCAACAACCCAAGAGGGGTTATCGAGAAGATGAGAGTGAGGATATTCTCAGAGGTGCACAAAGAGGAGTGAAAGACAACAGCTGCAAGTGGCAAGGAGAGAAATTCTGTTTGAACACAAGGAAATTGTTCTTCAAAGTGAGAGAAGCTCAGCCCTCAAACAGATATGCCCAGATGTCAAATCTTACTTCATGGAGATGGTCAGAGCTCTCCAGGAGAAGCCCTTGAGCTCACATGAATGAATTATCCCTGGTTGAAGTGCAGGGCAAGAGCCCAGACCCTGTAGAGATCCTGTATTTGATTGCGTACTGATAGGATGATCTGTTTATCTCATGAACCATCAGTAGAACTGAAAAGCCCAGTGAGTGCTAAGAAAAAGTCTGGATACCCCAGGGTATATCAAGAGCAAACCATATATGTGTGTGATGGTGACCTACAGGATTTACCCCACCAGCTCTAGGTGGCCCCAAGCTTTGTGCTGCCACCTCCACGTCCACTTCTCAGCATGATTGCATTTCTAATTCAAAATTCCAGCAGAAAACACACAAGCACATTCATACTGCCTATGGTTTTGGGCTTCTGGCCACTTTCCCACACAAGAATATAAGTTTACCAACCTCCTGTGTTTTTTTCATTCCCTTGCTACACATCTTACACCATTATGCATAATACGTTGTCTTTTCAACAAAGAGGAGGAAGCTTCTGGCCAAACAGACATTTGACAGTCAGAGGAGAAAGGCAGGCACTGACTGAATGGTGTCAGGCAGCAGCAGCTTTTCCCATGATATATACAACCTGTTTCAGTTTTGTCTGAATGGGAAGAAAGTCCCAGCCAATCCATGTGAATCCTGTTGTTTGCATCCTGTTACCTCAGACCTACAGAAAATCACTCTTCAGACAAATGACGTGTTACGTGTTTATGCAATTTAAGACTTGTGCATCCACAAGTGATTGTCTTTGCCCTTGGAAAGATTGACCACAAACTAACAACCCTTTAAAATACTTACAAGTTGCATGAGAAAAGAAGAAAAATATGGAGAAATACATTTCTGTAATGCTTCCTCAACCTGATTCCTTTCTGAGCGTAGATAAAGAAATAATGTATTGATCTGCATATAGCTGAACACAGATTTTCCAAGTGTGCTGTTTATGACAACTCTCTCCACCTCTACACCTCCTTCTGTGTCTCAACCACTCCACCTAGAATCAATGTTGAAATTTTTCATGGAGGCAGTGGAAGTTACAAAGTTGTTTATATTTTTGCATTCAGGTTACTAAGCATTGTTACCACTTTGGGTTTAGACAGACAATGCTTCTGTGAAATCAAAAAAAATGAAGATACAAATCTAAAACCCTATGCAAAGCCTGATTTCTTCAAACTACATGTGATCCAGTGTAATAGAAGTATATGTACCATTTTTGATCAAGAGATAGCCATAATGCTTTAACATGGATCATGAAAACTAAGAATCTGTAACTTTTTCAAAGGGGAAAATACAATTTAAGAGCAACAACAAATTAACATCACTAATTTGTAATATGGAGTGCATCTCAGCTCCATACAACTGATCTTTAAATTTACTTTTAAAATACGCCAAGATTTGGTAATTACACAGATTCACAAATTAATTTAGGTTTAAGAGATGTGTAGAGGTCTTCTAGTCCCAGCGCCTCTTTGAAGTTGGTCCCAAAGCTGATCAAGTTCAGACCATCTCCATGGATGGAAATGCCAGACACAGTATTGGAGTGTCCGACCACCCTCATGGGGGAAACATTTTCCACTATGACAACCCAAAATTTACGATGCTTTGACATGTGTCTGTTGCCCCTCACGATAACACTGTGCAGCTCTGAGAAGAAAGGACTTGCTTTAGACACCAGCAAGTTCAACTCTGAAAAACCAGGAAATGCCAAGCGGTCTTGCTTCTGCTTCTCTGTTGTAAGGATCACCCGACAGTTTTAACTGAAAGTATCAGGTGCCACCATTTTTTGCATAAGACTCCCACAGCTTTCCAGACCAAAAAGACAAACCACATTCTGCAGGGACTAAAATTGTCTTTACCAGGATTTTTCTATTACTGGGAGAAAATCTGCCTATTTTGCTTCCTAGGCTGTTGTGGCTGGCCTCTTGGTCCTGGGATTCCTCATTGATGCCAGCTCATTTACCTCAAACCACTCAACATGTGGTGGCACGTGTGGCACTCTTCGCACCAATTCACTAAACACTTTACCCATAAATTAATTTCCTTATTTACAAATGAGGAGCACAGATACTGTTTTGCTTCTCAAGAGCAGTCAGAGCAAAAGGAGGTGTTTGTAAGGTCTCAGAGTGCACAGCTTGGAAAAGAGGTTGAAAAAATACATAACTGTGTGTTTACTGTATGTATCATGAATATGGCTTGAGATTATCTACTAAACATAAGGGGGCAGTTCAGCTAACTCATCCAGTTACTATCATGGAGCAAAATTCTCTTTAAATGCCTTTTCTAATCATGTGGATCACTCTATTAAGAGTCTTAACATCACACGGTGCAAGCAAGGGCTGTCCAGGACTAAGAAACCTACCTGAACAGAATTAAATGTACTTTTTGTTTGTGGTTCAGTAGACAGTACCACATTATCCAAAAAAGTTCCAGTGGCCATTCTCATGTCTTAAAAAGGAAAATCAAAACAGAATATTTTCATGAAATTAGGGTGTTTTGTGATTTTCTAGAATTAGGGATGATCGTGTCTGTAATCTAGTGCAAATTTGAATTAAATGATAATTCAGACCAGCAATGTTTATACAAGTCTAATGAAAGATACTTGTGTTGCCAGTAACTTTATATGGCATGATATAATTTTATGATGTCAAAACCCACACTCAAAGACAGCAGAAAAGAGAGTAAAAATTAGATGTAAAAAGCAGTTGTGAGGGGTGCTCTACTAAAGTTTCCCAAACAGAAGATTTCAATCCCATCTTGTTTCTGCCAGGTTAAAAGCTGTTTTGATTTTAGGAAAAAAATATGCCAACTCCTATATTCTACTTTAGCAAGTTTGTGACTTGCTATGTGACTTGTCAAAATCAACCTTGTGGAGGAAATCTGTGTTAACAGAGCCTGATTCATCTATGTTTAAACAGTGAATATCACTGAAGCCTGTTTTAATGGTCAAAGGTTCTGGGAAAAAAATTAAATTATATTAAATTCTGGTATAGAATTGAAAAATATTATCCAATAAATTGCAAATAATGTACATGGGAATATTTTCTAACTTTTGAGCATTTTCTACATAAAAGTTTTAGTTTCCACTTATTTTTTTAATGAGGACTACTTAAAGAAATCTTAGAGGCAAAAGAGTACTCTCTGCCTGTTGTCAAGAAGCAGGAGCCTGGTTTCATTTTATATGAGTAGGATGTAGGGAATAAATCTTTCACTCTCTTCAGCTTTATCCTAATTTTCCTGTAGATATTATACAGATGCAGGAATGCCAGCTCTACAAGTACAGAAAGACTAGGCAAGCTTTTACTGAGGATGAATGCTTCAGGATTTATTTTCCAAAGCCAAAAGCACATCTCAGTGCATATAACAAACATATATATATATATGTATATATATCATCCATACCATCTTTCCAGTCATAAATGAAGAAGACCAAGGCAATATTCCAAAAGATTATTAGTATTACAAAAAACAGCTCTAGTTCATTTGTCTCTCTCCTGGAAAGAACAAGCCTGCTTCAGGACTATGGCATTTTATGAAATGTGAAGTATTGTGCTAGTATTCATGAGCACTATTACCATTTTGCTTTCCCTTGTATTCTATGATTTAATCTTGAATGCACATCTTGAATATTAGTGCTAAAATGCTTTACTGCCTGAGATGTCTTCATGCTGATATCCTGTAATAAAACCTTGTGCAATTAAGACATATTTCAACATTAAATGGATTCCAGCTGGAAGACAAGAGAAAGGAGAGTGATGTTTTCTCTGATTGGTGATGTTCAAGCAGAGTTATTCTGAGATGTTGTTCCCTCTGTGAACACAAAAATGAACCATTTGCAAGTCTGTCAAACACCTTCATGCACTGTGTCTGCAGCTGTAACCCCAGCCCAGATCCCAGTAAAGCTTATTCCATACTGGTGGCCACTGCGAGGACAAAGGCTGCTGGGAAACAAAACCCCATCAGCAGATGGGACTCCTTCAAACTCCCTAAAAACCCATTAAAGGCTTATGGGGCTGTCTGAAGAAGCCCTTTCCTTCATGCTATTTCTGCCCTTTCTGAGAGCCACACAGATCCTGGAGAGCCGGGGTATAAAATAACCAAGTACCTCGAGTGGGGAAATTCGGTGCATCTGCTTCTGCGTTATGTATTGTCTTTAAAAGCTTCTTGTTCCTTGATAATTTGTTTTAAACTTTGACAATTAATATTTTTCATTCATTTTCTCCTGAGCGCATCTATGATATCAAATGCCACAGCGAGTTTAGAAGAACTGACTGGCTCAAGTCCCCAGTTCAACTTTGTGTTTAGGTCCAAGCTTTGCACTGATGGAAATAACTGCCTGTAACTCTTTATGAACAAGGAGAACATAGAGAAAAAAAGCTCAGGGTTGAATAATTAGTATTTATTTTGCATTCCTGTTTGGTTTTTGGGTTGTTTTGTTGGCAGCATAAAACAAGTCAAGGCGCTTTGTTTGAAAAACATTAGCTAAAGAGTTTCCAGTATAACTCTCTATTGTTTTCTCCCACTACCTTGCAGCTGCAGGTGGTTTGTTCTTTACAGACACATATCAAACACATTATTACTGGACAGCACTAAAGCTTCGGTTAGCAAGAATAAACATATTCAAGAGGATAATCATGTACTTTTAATATTTTTTGCGTTTTGTTCAGTGATATTGTTAGGGGAAACATTACATACCCGACATTTTCTGCATCTTCATCACACTCAGCCCTATATTTGCAAACTCCACATTTTGAGTGTTTTCTCTGAACTTCTGTCCCAGATCCTTCATACTCTGAAAAAAAAAATAATAGAAAGCATGACTTTCAAATTAAGCTCTGTTTTTGCTTACCTAAATCCATTTGCCTTCAGGAATACTGTCAACATAAAGCTATCGTATACTGAAGCTATTAACCTTAATAGTGCTCCGTTTTTGAAAGTCAGTCAGTTGGAGGTTGGTAGGACTGTACCACTGATAGAAAAGCATCCCCGAAATCACTAATGCTTCATTGATTGGCTCTTCCTTTGTACTTATTTCAGTCATTTTTATTTATTCCCGCTCCACCAGTCACATAACTGGCATTGACATGTGTCCCAGTCACATTTACTCTTAATTGCCACTGATAATGTATAAACCCTGTCCCTTTTGATGTCCTTGAATATTAGGTACTGGGGATTTAAATACTATTTTCTGTGACAGTCTTTAATTATAGATATCCTTATGCAAGGTTACTGCTTGCATTTTTTCCCCTTTTTGATTCCTGACTATGAGATTAGACTATTCTCATATGTCATATATGCTGTGGTGTATTTTCCAGATTACCTTTTTTAGTTCTACAGGACTAAAAGAAAAAAGTCATCCTAACAAGAAACTGGTAGAAATGCTGTGTATCCTAAAAAGTAAAATCAATTATCTCAAATATTCTGATCCTAAAAACATCTACACTAATTTTACAGTTGACATGGCCGTCAGAAGTCTTCACCAAGTAAGAGAGAAATAAAATACTCTTATCATTAGCCACTCTTGTTTTTGATTTGTAACAAAGTGATGAAGGAGAGCTAGGTATTTGAAAGGAAGGAAAAGAACCACAGAAATCTGCAGAGGGAGTCGAGATCCACTTAAAGTGTCACAGGACCGTGGTGGTGCACAGCTGACTGCACAAGGCTGCCGGATGGACAGAGATCAAAGTGGTTCCTTTCCTCATAGCAGCTTTATGTGCTGTAGCAACAGTAAATCAAACACCACCAATGAAACCGCTGAATTTACATTCTTTAAATGCAAACAGGAAAAAGAAATCCACAACAGCTCTTCCTAATTTCCCTGGATCTTGGCTGAAGGGAGTCTCTCCCTCCGACTTGTGGGGCTGTGTTTCCATGAAGAATAGTGCAGGTGAGACCCACAAACTGCCTTCTGTCTAAAGCATGCTGTGAATTTTCCAGAGATTAATACCTATCAAACAAAATTCACACTGTAGAAATTCTATCACCACTCTTATCAAGTTGCAGTAGAGGTCATCTGCTTTTATCTCTACAAATGCAAATCTTATTTGATTTCTCCTTCTTTCTAGGTACCACATTCCTATGCCTACATTTGGCATTTTAAAATGTCCTTTAGTGTCATATTTCACTTTTCCATGCCAATAAATTATCCCCTACGGTTTGAATAAGTTAAACAAATGGCACTGCTTTCATTCATGGTATTTCTACTTCTTTTTCTGTTCTTATGACCCTTGACACCCTTTGCTAGCAAGTTGACACTTTCTGGAGTTACAGGTACAAGAGCTGGACATATTGTTCCAGAAAAGTTGTCATCAAAGCCAAATACCATCTGTGACATTCTTCACTTTAAACATCCAACAATCATTATTACTTTTTGACCATTTTTCTGCACTGACAATCATATTTACTTTATTATCCACTTTATTCCCCAATGAGCCCTTTTCAGGGTCAACAGTCTGTAGGTGAGATGTATTCCTGACATCAAGGAAAAATTTTCTAGGTCCTGGGCTCACTATAGATGACTGTCCTCAGACATTAAAATCCTGCCTGCTTATGCATCCTGTTAGCTCAGTGACCTGTTCTCTGTCATCCACACCAAATCAGTGCTGACTGATTTGCTCCCAGGTCACCAGTGGAAGGGGTCATGGGGTCAGGAACAGTCTCTAGAAACACACTCATTTTCTACAGACTCCTTAGCATTTAATGATCTATTGATTTGCAGTATTTTTGCACGTTAGATGTGCACTGTGTGGATGTTGTGTTCTCTAGTTACTTAGACTTGTATGAGACTAAAGACTGTATTTGACAGAGAAAGGTTATGGCTCTGTGGTGGTACGCTTACATAAAATGTTCTGTTGTACAAATGCCTTTCTTGGAAAAATCAGTTTTAAAAAAGGTAATTTTCTCAATAAAGGTTTTCCATGAACTCTGGTGACTGGCATTAAACATTTTTTCCCTCACTTAATTCTGTACTCAGTTGATTTTTTCCACCTTCTATTTCACTGCTGTGCTTCTCATAGGTGCCAGAATGAGAGGCTGTTGTCTCCTGATCATCACATTTATCTGTTCTGAAAATATTTGTATATTATTTATCATTATTCTACTGAAGAAAAAGAGAGAAAAAAGTCATCAACAGCCTAGAGAATTCTTTACCATCCATTTTTAAAGCTTTCAGTAGCAAACCTGGCAGACCTGCTGGTTACGAAATACGTCTTCAACATTTGGTGTTTAATATCCTTCTATAGTACCACTAACATGGAAACCATTTCATCATACCCCATTTACACTATCTGACTTGACTACAAATGCAACCAGAATGCTTTACTGAGCCCTTTTACTGCACTATGAGCATTTCAATTCTGCAATGGAGCAAAAGAAGTAACACATACCACACACACGTGCACATGCAACATACACACCCTTCCTCTTGAGCTCTAGTTCTGCTCCCTGTGAATGCCCCAACACCTTCTAATTTTCAGAAACATAGCCCACAACTACTCATTCATTGTTTCTATATACTATTTGATGTAAAATTCCCTTTCTTTCCTTTTCCCTCCATCCTAAAATTGCTTTCTCTACCTTTTAAAATTAGGTTTGTTTTTAAAAAAAGTGTGATTTTTGTTCTATTTCTTGATCAGAATTTGCTGGACCTCGTGTAAATAGGTCATCTACAATTTTCAGAAGCATCTCTCACTACTAGCTGCATTATGTTTTAGTAGTAGCAGCACTAGACAATGAATATAATATAGACTGAAATCCTGTTGTGGTTTAGGAATGGTACTCCCCATTCAGTGTCCCCAGCGAGAATCTCCAATCCATGTGCTGCTTTCTGGCTCCTCTGCTCTCCTCTCCCCTGTGCCCCTGTGGTGGGATGGAGTGGCAAATTGGAGGCACAAAAGGTAAAACTCACGGGCTGAGGTAAGAAAAATTTACTGGAAACAGCAATGAGATAAGAAAATTAACAGTAACAGCAACAATATTAATAACAAAAGTGCACAGATGAGAGAGTGATTCACAAGCCAAAGTATTCACTGCAGAGCTCGACCGGACTGCAGCCATGCTGCCTCAACCAGAAAAGAGCCATTCCTTCCAGAAAAAACTCCCTTTCCCCTGCCTCCAGCAATGATGTGAGGTGGTACAGAATAACTTCTGGGTCCTGGCCCTGCCCCCTCCTGGCTACTGCCAAAATGAATGTTGTCCTGGCTGGAACCAAGACAAGTCCTTCAAGAAAACACAGCTTTCCCCACCATTGCAGAGTAGATGAATTCTGGTTTTCAACCTGAATTGGTAGCAGACCTGTACACCTGTATCCTGTTATAATATGTTAACCCATTAATATTTGATAGCATGTTTCTCTGGTGTAAATGTCTTCAAATAGCCAATATATCCCTTGACAAATTGCTTCTCTCTTCTCCTTTCTCCCCCACATTTGATTGTTCCTACATAGGTTGTAGGCATTAATTTTAATATTCTAATCAATTCCCAGCAGGTTTCAGTAATAACAATTAGATCAAAATACGCTCCCAAATGAGCAATTCAGGTTCCTCTTGTTTATTATGCAAGCGTCTAATATTGATATATAGATGATTGCAGAATTTCTTCTTCCTGGTTTTGTTGGTATCTTGATTAATCCCGTTCTTGACATATTAATTTGATGTTGAGTGAAAGCTCATTTTCCCTCTCTTTTCAGCTTCCTTACATGTTTCAAGGCAGCGCCTCATTAATGCTCTGTCCTTCAAAGAAACAAGGCACAAAGATAGGATCAGTGACTCCCAGTTGTCTCTCCGAGCTGTTCTCCCTAACACTTCTCCTTGAGTCATTATTCCTCTGCAGAAGACAGCCAGCTACATCTTAGGAGCTGCTGGGTAGGAGCCTGCCAATGGACAGCAGCTCTAGAGAAACTGGGCAGCAGTAAATTGCTTCCCTCAGCAACTCATTTGTGCGTTCCTACAATGGTAATGTGGCTGGGTTTCTGCTGAGGGCTTTCAATCAGGCTTGAAGCAAAAGCATCTATCTGTGTCAAGGTGAAGTTTGGTCTGCCCTAAGGCATGGCTTGGAAAGGGAGCTATGCTGTATATTTGTATTTATCACTGTTACCAGTGAGGAGGGGGGAGCTTGTGGGGAGCAGCAACTCCTCAGTAGCCATGTACAGATAGAATTCCTTTGCCTAGGAAAGCCCCTCAGAAAACCAATTCCTAACTGGTTTGGGATCATAATGATTTTTACTGTATCTCATGGGATCAACTAATCTCAAAAAGATTTTGAAAAAAATAGGAAGGGCCACAGCAAATCCTCTTCTGCAACCCAAAGCACAGAAGAACCCCCACCCCATGATCTGACTGCGATTCCCTCAGTAAGGCTAGCACTGGAAATTCCTCTCAAAATACCACAGTCCACAGATTTGCACATTAAGGACTGCAATTCACTCCAGAGCTTAGTGACTTATCCTACATTCCATTAACTTTTAGGGCAACTTTAATGACACACTTAGTTAAAATGGAGATTGTTCCCATAATTTGAAACAAAGCTGCAAACCTGCTCTTTTTGTCTGTAAGTATATATTTAAAGCAAGTGCAACATTACTCTTAGCTCTCCCAAATCTTTGGCAAGTGGTATCTTGAATTCTCTTGGCCACACTGCTGCATCATATGCAAAAGCAGTATTTGGCAGCGTGGAAGGTCCTGCCCTCTTATCCAACCACCCAGCTGGCTTAGAAGCAAGGCCTGGCTTGGTACAGTAGAGATCTATACCTGGCTGAAAGATCCTCTCCGTGTGCACTGTGGACCACACACTGCAGCTTCAAGCATGCTTCAGTACAAGCACCAGCCTTTGGAATTGGATTTTGCAAGAAGGGGCATTAGAAGCTTAACAGGACCACTTATGACTGAGGTGCCTGGAGGAGGGGAGTTTGAAGGTTGATTCCCAAATCACAACCCAGCCAAGGTGATAGGCTTGCCCAGTGCTGGTGATAATGACAATGTGTACACTTACAAGCAAAGGACGTGAGGAGCTGCACTGTAAGACTTCCTACCACCGCTGCCTTTGTCAGGTGATAGGGATTTCACACACCTGAGAGCTGGAACTTCTGGTTTGCTTCTGTGCATATGACACCGTGGATAATGGTGGGAAAAGCTGGCATATTACAAGACTGGATCAGCTTTTACACTGCAGAAACCTCCATCTGGAGAACTTGAGTACCCATTCACTCCAGTGCCCTGCCTCAAATGCAGCTAACTCCTTTTCTCTCCAAAGGAAGACACAACAGCTTCAGAGTAAGCACCAGGGAAATTAAGCATGACTAGAGGATGGTGGAAAACAGAGGACATGAAAGTCACCAGCTGCCAAGGGAGGTGTCCCACAATTTCATGAACATGCTGGACACCTTTCTGCAGGCCCAGTGCAGGGTATATGAGATGAATTTGTCCTCATTTGCTACATATCCTGTGCAAGAGGGAAAAGGAATCTGTCTTTATGTACCCCTGGCTCCAGCATCCTTCTAAACACACTCCAGCATTCCTGAAAAACCTGCTTAGAATAAGTCTCCACCAACACAATGCCTGAACATTCAGGCCCTTTGCCTCTGCCTTTATGACCCTTTGCTGAAAAAACAGCAATTCTTGCTTGTTTTATTTCAGTGTTAATTTTACCTACATCGAGTAGGATCTCGACAAAAATAAATAGGGCTATTTGAAGCTAAAGTGATACTCAGTGACAAGCCACGTGATGGAATCCAGACTTAAATCTTTCTAAGTCACACACCATTACAGAAATAGGTAAAAGACGTGATGCTACCTCCTATCCAGGGTGCTAATCACCATCGAGTTTCTGCAAGTCACATTAAAATACATTAAAACAAATCAGTAGCGCTATTACAAATTAAAATAGAAAATATTCGAGGCTCTAAATTGTATGTGTTTATTCCACCCTGACTGTGTGACAATTACTGGATAAGTGTTGTCCCCAGTGAGGGGAAGGAACAGATGGCAGCCTGCTAAAAAGCACATACTGTATATCAATTTATTAATTACTAAATGCAATCTGCTAGACGTTCATCACAAGATACTTCAGCTATTAAATTTCAGAGGGATTAGAAATTCAAAACAAATTATTTTAATAATAATTAACTTAGCTATATGTATTGCAAGCATGTTATTTCCTTAGCTTAAAAGCCTGAAATGATTGGGTGCCATCTGTCTAACTATCATTACAACTTTTTTAATATCAAAAGGGCATTTTGCTCAGGTACACAGACAAACACTGAACAAAATGAATTAAAAATTAATGTTATGGGCATAGTAGGACACTTAAAATCTCACCCTTGTTGGTTGATTACTAGAGCACAGAACCTGCCTCTTCTAGGACAGTGATTTGTTTCTGAGAGGCTGGCTTGAAAAGCCTTTACCATTTGTTAGCTCTTTGATGGTGTATGTAACAAATGCTGATGGTTTTCAACACATTCTTGCAAAGGCCTTACTATATCACAAAGTCAACATCACAGCTGTGAGCTGGCGATCTACCTTTTTATGTACATGTGACAGCCTGAGAATCATTTTTCGTGCTCCAATCTACAAGTTGTGGAAATACATCCAGCAGGTCAAAAAATGTTGCAATTTACAACTGGCAGAGATGAACACAAATCTGAGCCCGTACCTGGTCCTTCTCCAGTTCTGCCTCAAACTCTAACAAAACACTGATTAAACAAAGGGCGTAATTTTATTACTGTATTCTTCAGAACAGGGAAATTGCAGAATGATTCATATGAGAATAGAGAGAGAAGCCCACATCTTAGATGCAAATTTAAGGGATCCCACCATCTTCAGCCATGACCCCAGCTAAGCAATTATTTAAAGTCTGAGTCTCTGCTCTCTTACATTGCCTTCTGTAGGGGTGAAACATAATGGGAGAGTATTGAGGGTTTTGAAATTTCTCTCATTTCTTAAATAACAATCATATATTCTTCTTAGAAGTGGCTCAGGGATACCCATTGCCACAAGTGACCAACAGCTTGAATTCATAACTACAATTTTTATTACATTAATTGTAGTTTCAGACTTCTGAAAGTAGAAAAATGGGTAATTTTATTACAACTCAATGCTACCAGAGCATAGAAAATGGAACTAGCTTATTCAGAATGTCAGAGGGCAACTAGACAATTGTGTCATCCTTAAAAATTGTATTACTTCATCGCATTCAGGCATACTAAGAAAATTCTCCCACTCTTAATTCTTTTCCAAAAAATCTAGTACATTTGTAGCAGTAAACATGATTTATGGAGAACCTGAACCAGTAGTTCCATGGTCTTTAGTTGTTTTTTCTTGTAGCACATGAAAAAAAAAAAGTAATTTAGAAACAATTGACAAATCCCCAAAAGTCCTCCTCCTCAAAGATAGTTTCAGGCAATACCTTGCCTTAGAAGTTATCTTTGAGGAAGAGGACTTTTGTGGATTTGTCAATTGTTTCTAAATCTACTTTTTTTTTTTTTTTTTTTGACATAGAAATGAATGCATTAACATCATACAGTTTTGGAGTAGGAGGGAGAATCTGCATGAAGTCAAGTTTCAGAATCATTAATGAGATTGTTCTGCAATGAAATGCAGATAATGAGAAAGAACAGTGTGAATCAGTAGCACAAATCTTAACTAAACATGAGTCCAACAGCTCATTTCAGCAGAGGAGAGTGTCTCAGGCAGAGCTATAGCAACTGAAGAGCACGACTCGGATGCTTCCCCAGTACCTTCTTTCAAAGTTAAAAATCCACCAGCAAACAGGGCATCTGTACAGCACTTGCAATGCTTCCTGAATGCACACAAGCAGCTGTGCTCATCCTTTCCATGTGTGCAAGCATCACTGGTGCATACACAATCACACTAATTGCATGTTTAAGAAACACAGCAAACACTGATTCTGTGATTAACATCTGGAAATGCAAATCCTAGGAAGAAAGCACAAGTCTCTAAGCCAGTAGGTTTGCTTGCTTGCTGGTTCTCTCTCACTTATCCTTGCATTTTTCCACTTCCATCGAAGCTTCCTCATGCTGCCCAGCAGTAGCTGTACCTAACCCTTAGGGCACAGAGGCTCCCCAGGGAATTAGGCTCCCGTTGGAGCACCCTTATCCAAGAGTATGAGATTAAACATTCTGGCATGGGTGATTGATATATCTCAGTATATCCTGACTTTCTCCAAAAGAAAATGGGACAGGCTGGGCCAGGATGCAGTTCTGCAGCAGCCAGTCCCATAGCTGAAATAACCAGGCAGGAAGGACTGTGGAGGGCACTGTGGAGCACCTCTACCCTGCAGGTCACCCTCTGCCTGGGTTCCTATCCTTTCTTCTAGTTTGGATTCCAAACAATGCATCTCCATTCTCAATATGTCCGTCACTCTTCTAGAAGTTTGGTTTTAATTCTAAATTCCCTTAAATTGTAATAAATCTTTTTGGGTTTTAATGTTTTCATGTCACACTTTTACAGCTATTTGAATTTTGGAACAAAACAAATTCCAGATAGAAAAATATCCTTGAATTTTCAGCCAGAGCAGAATTCAATAACCAAAGCAACAGTGGATTCCATCCTTTGAAGGATTGCTTTCAAACACAGAAAATGACTCAACATGCTGAAGACTAACCAACTGTCCCAACACCCAGTTCAGCAAGGAAGATGCACAGGGACAGGAATAATTCAATGTGTCACAAATAGCCTAGATGTATTTAAAAAAAGGAAGAATAGCCAAGCAGGATTTTCAATTTCTCATTGTTTAAATTTCCTTTTTCTTAACCTAAAATTGAGAACTAAATCCAACTGTTTTCATACTGAACAGAAGAAGGAACATTTCAGTTGGCCCAAAGGCACTCAGAAGAAACCCCAATAAAAGAAGGTCTAAAGTCACAAAACTGCTGGAGGACAGAGTGGGTACATTGTTCCTTCTTAATTCAATACCCAGGCAGTGCAGAAACTCACCTGGGGCCAAGGGAACCAGATTCAATTCTTTCTGCCTGAAGTGAACTGAATCTACATATTCCACCTCACAAGACAATGCACCAACTACTTCTGCAAGGTATCCAGGGACTACCAAACCTCCTAAGCCTATGGCATTCTATTTTGCATAAATAATTCAAATGCACTGGCATGCTGAGCCCCAGCTAACAAAGCCTTTCCACAGCACGAATCCTTCCTCCCCATCTCTTTGTCCCAGGCTCAATGAACATTTCAAATGAGAACAAAAAGAACAGCAATGACAAGGGGAAACCCATTTGGGCCTCTCTTACCAGGGCAGGTGGATATGTGTTCAGCCTCCTGCCCCAAATAAAGAAAGGAGTATATTTGAACGTGGACCTTTCACCTCTGCAGTGAGCAGGCAACAAAACACAGCATGTACTGGCCTATGTTTTTCCAAACTGCTCATAGAGCTACCCAAAAAATCCTGACATCTATCAGTCGGCTGCCAATCTCTTCCAGACCAACAGAGTAACATTATCAAGGGACTTCAACCAGGATTTTTGTATGCAGTTGGAAAACACTGAAAAAAACCAAACTCAACTAATCTCAATGGCATTCAAACTTTTCTAAAACTGTTCTAAAAATAAAAGTGAAATATGGACTAAATTACTGTCATCTGTCTCCTACAAGACCTGCATAGCAGTACCAAGGCCAGAAAGCCCGGCTTGCAGGGAGCAGCTGTAGTGGAATAACAGGCTGGGTAACAAAGGGGGAAGGAGAAGCAAATGGAACCGGGGAAAGAGTGTGAAGCATCAGAAAAGTCACCTGTGGGGTAAGAAGAGGAAGTGTTTGAGCAGAAAATTGTTCCTTCAGGCACTGGCCCAAAAGGAAACAAAGGTGAGAATGGCCCTGTGTTAGCAGCAGCCCAGGAATTTACTGATATCTTCTTATTAAGGGGGAGGGAAATGCCTCCCTTTCACCTCCACACAGGAAAAAAGAGGGAGCTACTGATTTTTGAAAAGTTAACTTACATTTAGCTACACAGTGATGCCACTGATGGTTTTCTACAAAAACACATTTTCATGTAGCTATATGAGATTTACAGTACTTCAAAACTTAGTCACATCAGTATGAAATGCAGCACCATCTTAATACTACCAAAGCCTAAAAGCAAAACAGTTTTTATGTGTCTGTGTATGTCTGTGTCTCACATTTTATGTTCTATATGTATTCTTGCTAGTAGTATCAAAGATAGAATTAAGATTTTTTTTTTAAATCCTTTGAAGTAGATTAAGACATGTTGAAAGATAGGAACACTTCTACTACTACCAGCTGTGCTACATTCCCTCTTTGAATATACAGCTTTGAACATAAACATGAAAAATAATGCATATAAATAGATACCATAATGCATTTTTTATATATTTTAGGTGACAAGCTTGACCAAGGATAAGGTAATAACTAACTAGATGTTTTAGACACTAAGGAAATGAATGCAAGGGAAAAACATTGTAAGAAATTTATTGTGAATGGACATTTTCTGGAGAGAAATACAGGTGAAATAGGGATCTAAATATTGCACTACATTGCTGGTAACAAATGAAAAGTTATATAGGTCAAATCTGAAAGAACAATATTGGTCAAATGCACACTACAGCCTATTCCTCTACCAGTACTATTCTGAGATGGTCCAATAACATTGCAACATTAAAGCTTATTTTGAGTGCCATAATTTTCCCTCAATTCATGTGGTATACAGTAGCCATGTGTATATATTATGTGTATAAAACTGACACACATTACTCAAAAAGAAAGACCAAAAGCAAATGTAAGTGCAGTTTGGTACTCACCTCCTTCTCCTGACCCAGAGCCATTATCTGAAAAAGAAACAGAGGGGGAGGAAAAAAAAAGAAAGCAAATGAAAATATTGCTCCAGGAGCAGCTGTTTGTTCAGGAACTTGTCACTGTAAAACATTACACAGATGTTACATTTCATGAGCCAGCTGTAAAAACAAACATCCCACATAAGGTCTGGCATCCTTTAATATGGTTTGTCCATACTCACTGTGCCCTAGTCTCTCTCTTCCCTATCAAGATGTTACTTAAGGAACAGCATTATTCAATACTGAAACTAAATTGCTTTCTTAGCCTCCTTTCAACTGTTAGAGATTAAAATTTGTTAAACCCAAAGAGTACAAAGTCCAATTTTTGTAATGTTTATTTTTCCTTACCCTCTAGCCCTGGGAGTGGTACTTCAAGAAGTAACACATTAATCACCTGACTGCAGAAGTACCTCCAGAAGACAAGTAGTCCTCCAAGTAAAGCTGATTTAAGTCATCTAATGACAAAATAGCTTCTCTCAGCTGAGTCAATCACTTCGTATAAAGATGCTCTAATAGCATAGTTATTTCACTGACATTTGACTGACTGGATTAGCATCTGATGAGTGACAGCTTTCGACTGGACCCCATTTGCATTAGCAGTTCAGGTGTCAGCAGGACTTGAGCTTCTTCGCCACCCCCGGCCAACTAACTCTACTTCAGAGCACTGCGGAGCAGTTTAGGGATTTTGCATGCACATCCCGCTGGGCAGCACTCTGCACAGGCTTCAGCTAGCACGGCAGTAAAGACAAGCCCTCAAACACATGTTCTGAGTCACAAAACTTCCTGCCTTTCCTGCTCAAAGGAGGAGGAGAGGAGAGAACGGAATGACAACTACTGACAGTGAATTGTTCCCCATTCCCATTAGATTAGCTCCTCTGGAAGCTGAGGAGAGGAGAGGAGCAGAGCACACTGCTCATCCCACATCTCTCCTTTCATGCCTGCTTTGGTGATGGAGAAGGCAGCTGAATTTATTTGCAAAAAACTGAAAGAAGAAGGAGGCCAGGCAGAGAGAGGAGTGGGAATCTTACTTCCACACATGAGGTCGTTGTTCACATCAGAGGAAAAACCAACCACTCTGTTTGCTCAGTTCCCTCCCCTGCTTTTCTTTAAGGAGCTGTATTTCTAACAATAATTCCCTCTAGTGCGTGGATGAAAGTGTGAAATTCCACGTTACTGGGCCACTTCACACATTGAAAATAATCTCCTGTCACATGGAGTATCAGGAATAGAGATATGTTTTTCTTTCACCTTAATTTTCCTTTCTTTCCTCCTATACCACTATTTGGTGTCTAACAGATTGAGTTTATTACCCTACAGAAATTAGCGCAAAAACAGGCAGGTTTCTTTTTCCATCGACAGTGATCCACTTTACTGACAAAGCAGACAATCCCATATAAAAAGTCATTGTTGAGTCACTGAGAAGTATGCTTTATGATGTGGTATTGCTTCATTAAGAAATCTGAAGGAGCATCATTTATTTACTTGAGTTAATATATAGGCTAATTTGTGGTGGTGAAATTGTGTCATAAGCTGTTTTGGAGGAGAGGAAGCTGACATACAAACATGAGAAAGTTCAACATGTAATTCATATGAAAGACAAAGGGTAAAATGTCTCAAAGAAGCTTGACCTGTTCCACATTTTTATTTCCAGCTCCCACTCCCCCGACTGCTTTCCCCTGCTCGTTCAGCCCTGAGGTGAGCAATGCTGCTCAGCCCCAGCGTGAGGGGCTCTGGCTGTGTCCTGCGTGTGTGGGGCAGGGCAGGTATCACCACACACATGGAGAGCACCCTGTAAATCATAGAGCTGATGCTCAGACCACCCCTCTCTATAGATCATTGGCTTGATATACACGAAGTCCACTTGGCAGGACATCATAGCAACAAGATAGATTCATTTCCACTTCACTGGACTTTCAGTTCTCAAAAAATGATTTAAAAAAAAAAAAAGTGTCATCCTCTATAGCACTGTATCATTTTCAGCTTTTCCCTAGGAGCTGTGCTAGGACTCTTGTCTCCAGTGTAACCACGCTAAACTAAGCTAGTGTTCCTGTTTTGTTTTATTTTTCCTGAGCCTCGGCTAGATTTTCCCAGGCAGCTGCTGGTTAAAAGAGTAGCATTTCTTTCCAGCTTACTTGGACAAGCAGCCCTGCTCTTTTCAGGCCCTTAATGAACTCAAGGTTTTCAAAAGTTGTCTCCATGCACCAGAATCTGTCAAGAAAGATGCCCAAATAAGTGAAGATGCTGGGCCCAAACAGCATTCCCCCAGCCACTGGTCAGTAATTAGAGAAGAAGTGATTGACCTCGATCTTTACTTAAGCTGCCCTTTTTCAAGCAGACTTTCAAAGCCTGAGAACAGCCTGGACGAAGACTTGGGAGTGCTGGAGGACGAGAAGCTGGACATGAGCTGGCAATGTGCACGGGCAGCCCAGAAAGCCAAAAGTGTCCTGGGCTGCATCCAAAGCATCATGGCCAGCAGGGTGAGGGAGGGGATTCTGCTTCTCTGCTCCACTTTCCTGTATCCTACCTGGAGTGCTGCATTCAGCTCGGGGGTCCCCAGCACAGAAAGGATGTCAACCTATTGGACTGAGTCCAGAGAAGGGCCACCAAGATCATTAGAGGGATGGAGCATCTCTCCTGTGAGGAAAGGCTGAGAGAATTGGGTTTGCTCAGCCTGGAAAAGAGGGGGCTTTGGGGTGACCTAATTTCAGCCTTCCAGCTCCTGGAGGGAGCCTACAAGAAAGATGGAGAGGGACTTTGTACAAGGGCATATAGTGACAGGACAAAGGGGAATGGATTCCAGCTGAGAGTAGGCTTACATTAGATATTAGGAAGAAATTCTACTGTGAGGGCAGTGAGGCACTGGCACTCCAGAGAAGTTGTGGATGCTCCATCCCTCGAGGTGTTCAAGGCCAGGCTGGATGGAGCTCTGAGCAACTTGGTCTAGTGGAAGGTGTCTCTGGCCAGGGCAGTGAGGTGGGAACTGGATTGTCTTTTAAGTCCCTTCCAAATGAAACCATTCCATGCCTCTATAAAAATATGCTAATACACAAATATACAGGCTTCTGCTGCGAGGTGCTTTTATCCATGAAGGAGCTTCTGGATAAAATACACAAAGAAGGACTTGGATCAGACACAGCATCTGGATGCTGTAAGCACTCAGCTACAGTCAGAATCTCCTTTTTTGTTCTTTCTGAACAGGAGCCATTTCTGTGGAGTGGGTCTGCTTTGGTGCAGAGGCAGAAAAAACTCCCCAAAACCAAAATGCTCGCAGCCTCTCTCATTCAGGAGGGATGGCTTTTAACTCAAACTAGCATGACAATTTTTTTTCCATCTTTTCCCCATTTAGGGCAACAGCTGCAAACTGCTAAGTACAAACAGGAGGGCAAGCAGTCCTCTGACAAATTTTAAGCAAGCGGACCCTTCCATAAGCCACTCCTAAGAGAATAATTCCTGTGTTTCTTTCTAGTTCTGCAAATAGCTTTATTCTCCTTTTTTTTTTAAACTTAGAAATCCCAACAGAAAGCAATGGACTGTGGCTTCCAAATATATACCATTCATTGAGAAACTGCAAGTATAATCAAGTACTACATCATTGTGTGGCTACATTTTCATGTGCATGTAATATAAATCTGGCAGCAGTCAAAATCAATATTAAAACCTGCATAAGCAGACCCAAAATTTCAGCCATATATTCTCTTTCATTTCTCTAAACAACCATTTTTAATGTCAAAACTTGCATTTTGCTTATTCCTAAAGCACCTATAATTGACTCTATTTTTAAAATTGCTTATTTTAGAATCTTGAAACTCTGACAGCCTTCTGATAAAGGAAATAAATAAATATGCTGCAAATCACCTATGTCTGTAAAAATTTAATCAAAATATTACCTGCCAAGAAACAGAATAAAGATTTAGTGACTAAATCACTCAGTATAGTCTGTTCCAGTGCCGTAGCTACAGAAGGCATCAACCCATAGCAAACGGGAAGTATTTTATTCTTGTATGAGATCCGGAAGTCTGATATACTTTAAATATTAAACAGTTGTTACAACACTAAGGAGGGATTTCATCCTATTGTCTTGGGTGCATCCTGCCAGGATGAAACTTTGCTTTGAAAAAACAAAACTCTGACAGGAAACCAGTGAACTTATACTTGTCTCCCAATGATGCCCTAAAACAAAGCAATTTAATAGCAAATTCAAAGGCACCCAGTGAAAATTAATGGGGGTCCACAAAATATTTTTTAATTTCAGTATCTGATTCTCCATTATATGTGTAACAGATCAAGAGCACAAATATGTTGCCGTCTTAGTAGGGCATGGAGAGGTTCTGGATGATGGCTTTTATCATCCAATACTTTCACGCCACCCGAAGCACATCAGGCACTCAGGGAGCAGCAGGTACCATTCTAGTGGAGCTCTGCCAAGGCACTTAAAGCTACACCAGTGTAAGCACAGTATGCAGCCTGAATCACAACCTCAGTTTCACAAATGTGTTTTCAGTACTTTCTGGAGCATTGTGTTTCAGCATGTTTCTTAATCTGTTACACTAAGTGCTAAAAATTATGCTGCGTTTCCTGGGTTTTATGTAGGACTTCAAGAAAAGGAGAGGAAGGTTGAAAAAAATTCCCGTACTAGCTGAATAATGCAGTAATTAGCTGCCAGCAACCCGAGGCTGAGAAGAATCGATTTTTCATTTTGAAATTTCTTTCTCTTGGTAGAGTAGAATGCATATAGAAACAGACACTTTTTGCTCCGAAAACATCATCCTAGAATTTTGTTTTAGTGAGAGAAAGAAACTTTCATGTTGTGTGTCCATGTCTTAAAATAATTAGGGCATGAAATTAAAAAATATTATTTACTTACACATCCTCAGTTCAAATCTTCATACTTCTTGGGTGTTGTTATAATAATATGTGAGTCCTCCAAAACTGGATTGCATTTTTTTCCTCTTTCTGCCACATTTGGAGATAATTTACAGGTGGGAGATTGGGAAAGGCAGTAGATTTGGTCATCTGCCTGAGGGATGCTGGAATCCCGCTTTTGAGCTGGGCACAAAACATGGGCTTCCTTCAGTACTAGGACCAACAACACAGATTGTTTTGGACCTTAGTGAACATGAGCCAGACCTCACCAGCCTTAGAGCAGCTGGTGTGGAACACACTGCATTTAAATGAGGTAACTGGGACTGGCAGCAGCGAGGACTTGGACTAGGTACCCTACACGTGCATTTACCCTAATTTCCAGATAAGATGCTACAGCTACCAGTGAGCTCCAGGTCTGACAACTCTAAATTGTCATTGCAATTACCAACATAAAGTCAGCAATGAGTGTGCATCTGACCCACGGTCATGCTTTTGGGCTGCCGTATAGATGAAACGTTGGTTAAATTACTTTGAGTAACCACTCTGTATCCAAAGATGAGGGATGTCCCACAACTTAATATCTTGTGTGTATTATTTATGTACCAAAGATTGCAGTTGTTGACACTATTGAGTAATTTAATTTCATTCTGAGAAAGCCAGCCATATGTCTGGTCTCACCAGCTTTGAATCTTTCCAGAGGTTCAGAACACCTCTGGTGGCTGAAGTTTCTGTGTCCAAGAGCGTGTTGCAATATTCAAGACAGAGAAAACCTGCCCCATGTACTTGAAACATGGAAAATCTATGCTTTAAGTGTGTGGAAAGACAAAAAAGGCTAGTCCATTAGAAAGGTGAGGTAGAATGATTTTGTCAGTTATGCATATCTTCAGTGTAATGACCCAAATTCAAAGATGATGCCTTGGTTACAGGTGGAGAGGCAGTCAGGATGATCAGTGTCACTTGTTGGATGCCACACTAATTCTGTATACCCAAAAAATAAAAGTCCTAAAGAAATGGCTAATTTGGAGTCTGCTCCAAATTTGTTGAAAGCCTTTTGATGAATATCAAGGCTCTTCTATAAACACCACAGAAGCATTCATAATCTATTTTCTCAGATAAAGTATTTCAACTTGTAATGTTTATTTATTAATCTATTAGCATATCAGAAGATATATCAGACTTCTTATCTAGCAAAAGGCTCCATTCCTAAAGAGGACTAGGGCTTTCCACATTATTTCACTCTACGAAAAGCACCAAAATTTTAATTGCTGGAATTAAGGGCAAAACTAAAGAGCTAACCATAAAACATCATTCATTAGTGACACAAAGTGATGTTTTACATACCAGAATAACAAGGTCCTCTTGATACCATTGTTATCTCTTTCTGGTGCTTGCAAGCAGCTCTCCTGAGGAAGCATTCATTTTGGTAAGTGTCTCCATTTGATCCGCAAACTGGAATATAGTTTGTGTGACACTGGAAAAGAAATTATAAAATAACCAAGTCATACAGAAATCAAGTGATTAATCTCAACTGCATATTAATATACATGAAGACAGTTGTGTTACCAACAGCAAATTATAACCCTTTTCGCTAAAGAAAGATTTGAAATATATTCGTTTTTCAGTATCACTATATGTATTCCTCTCGGATCGCTGAAATAATAGTCTAACTCCACATGGACTGAACATAGGAATTCAGTAGGAAAGATTAAAAGCACAAAATAACTATGGTGGGACTTTGTACTGGCTAGAGGGAATATGTCAGGCATCTAGAAGTATTTGAAGGATAAACACTGAGGAAGGAGAAAACTTCTTCAAGATAATACAAGAAAGTGTGAGTAGGCACAGGGGGATGAAACTGGGCAAAGGAGAATTTAAGGAGAACAGTGCTTAAGGGGAGATTTGCCATCCTTTTTGGTCAAAACATTCTTACAAAGGAGGTGGAAAACAATCACCATTCTCATTAAATTCGAGAGCATCATGAGTCTTTTATTTGGTCAACAACTATAATAGTGCTTTTCTATTACTACACTGAAAAATTTAAATCTTAAACTTAGTAGGATTTGGTACAAATAAAAAGAATGAAAGGTAGAAAGGAAAAATTATCATTTAGAATAGCTTTTGCAGAAGCTGCCTGTATTTTGCTGTTTTCTTAAATTCTAAGAGACATGGATTGTAAACCCCTTGTATGCATAATGAGCATTGAAATGCTGGGACCACCAATCTGCCTAACATCCGAGAGTGCTGCATGACTTCCTGCTGAACTGGAGATCCAAACTCAGCTTCACAGCATGGAAAAGGAGCTATCGCCCTGTTTGGGGGTGCAATGGTAACTGTAATGTCAGACACGTTTTGCATCTTCAACACCCCAATGTAAAAAGAACCCAACCAAAACCAAAAACCAAGAAGCAATGATGAAATACAGAGTAGCCACCAAATTTCTTAACCACACAAAGTTTATGATTAAACTTGTATAGTTCAACCCATGAGAGTGCATGCAGAAACAACATTAGTTAAGCCAAAATTACTTAGAAGTGTAAGAGTTTCTTCTCCAAATTCCAAATGAGAGTCTCTCCCACAACAGTTTCTTTGTGCTTTGACATACATAAAGGTCAAAATACTCAATTGTTAAAACATCATTTTGAAGGGTATTACCCTCCAATCCTTCGTCATCCTGCCATAGATGACCAACTGAGAATGAACTAAGCAGGTACTGACAGAAATAAATCATGCTGCCAGCTCTGAAAATTATTTCAAACAGTTTTGTAATACTTTCCCATAGTAAGTAGCTCTCAGACACTCAACCACAGCCATCAGTCCTGTTGCGTGCCATACTGAACAGTCATTTCTAGAGAATAATTAACAGGCAGCTCCTGAGTGGGACAATACTTTCCAATAGATAATTCTCTGTTCAATAGACAATTCTCAATTCTCCTGAAGTCTCTGTGTGATGTTTTAAATTTGCAGGTTTTCATCCTGAGGATAGAAAATGAAAAGTAAAGGGATTCCTTTTTTACAGTTTGGTAAGCCTTTGGTGATTTGGTCCAGTACAGCCAAAAGTTCTCCTGCGAGCATCCTTTAGGAGTAAAGTTGTTTTCTTGTGAGGAAGTCCTCTAATACCTCAAATGACCAAATGGGAAAGCATCTTTTCATGGAGAGGATCTGGTCAGCACAGTGAGCCATAGCAAAATCGTTCTGAGCTCCATCCAGTGCTGTGTGATTTCAGAGTTCCCAACATCTGAATGGGTTGTAAGACTTGCTCATTTTCACTTTGCTCCTTTTCCTATTCTGTCCTATTAAAGCAGTTATTTTATTAAACTGATTGTTGTCAAGCCTTTCTGACTGATATTGAAAGACAGCCCCATGATGTCTCTCTCTCTCCTCACCCCACCTCACCCCATCTTACCTCTCCCACTGTTTCATAACACACTCACTAGATGTTGATGAGATTTTCATTCAGGTCTTGTAAAACTTATCCAAAATACAGCAAAAGACCTTTCAGCCTTCAGAGCTCCTGCTGCCGTGACATTATAGCTGTTTCAAACATGTTGAAATTTGTCATCCATTTTCCTCAATCTGAGGGAAGTTTGTCCCAATCTTGGCCCTAGTTCAGGGGTGGCTGTGAATAGTTGTGCTGCTCTGCTCCCCAAAACACCCCGCTGTCAGGCAGACCTCATCACAGTCTACAACATCCTCATGAGGGGAAGAGGAGAGGCAGACACTGATCTCTTCTTTGTGGTGACCAGTGACAGGATCTGATTAAATGGCCTGAAGTTGTGTCAGGGGAGGTTTAGGTTGTATATCAGGAAGTTTTTCACCCAGAGAGAGGCTGGAAGAGGTTCCCCAGGGAAGCGGTCATAGCACCAGCCTGGCAGAGTTCAAGCAGCATTTGGACAATGTTCTGGAGTACAGGGTGTGACTCTTGGTGATGGTCCTGTGCAGGGTCAGGAATTGGATTAGATGATCCTTTTGGGTCCCGTTCAACTCAGCATATTCTGGGATTCTGTGACTTCCCCTCCAGCAGGAACATCTCATCTGACCACAACCTGGATCCCAGACCAATTTAATTTTGCAACTCTCTTGTTAGGGCACATTATTCAAAAAATTGCAGTTTTAACACCATAAGAAATGCCTTGCTCGATGGGACCAGTGGCACAGTTATCCAGCTCTGTTGTAGCTGTGATGAATAGGAAACAACTTCAGGAAGAATAGGCTGATATTCCCACGTCTTTCTTTCAGTGCTACTTTTTTTTCTAGCTGAACCACTGTACACAAATGTGTCTATTTTACTTTCAAAGCCTTGAAATGTCAGAAAAAAACTAGCTAGCTCTCAGATAGTTTTGCATGTGAAGAACCTAACAGTTTGGGCTGGATGTTTGTTGCCTGGAATATTTTGGTGCAATTGAGTTGCAGCAAATTGAGTAAGCTCAATTAAGTTTAAGAGTTACAGGAAGAATTTCAACTTGCTATGTCTGAAAAACACAATACCTTCTCCTCATCCTTAGACTTCTTTCCTAAGAGTATAGAGTAAAATTTTCAAGAAGTACAGGTGCAAGTACCTTAAAAACAATACTTTTTTTCTTTTTTTAAATGGGCTCTTCAAAACAAAGTAACAGTTTATCACATGGACTAGTTCTTTCTTTTTATGTCTCTAAGACCTGGATATTAGGAAGTCACAAAATTTACTACCTACAGAAAATAAATGAAACCTTTGGCTATCATAGGATTGTATTTCTTTACCTTTTTTTTTTTTTTATCATTACTGAGCTTTGATTTTACTATTTTTCATAAATACATGTTACAGACTGACTGAAGACAGATGAAGAAACCTCTTCTCATAAGAATTTTTTCTGCATTTAAAAGGCAGTTGGAAAAATGCCCCCAGCACAGGTAAACAGCACCCTATCAACAGCCAGCTCTGAAACACTGGAATCCAAAACCAGTCTAAGATCATATACACACTGTTGCTATTCTGGCTCCCCTTGATTTATTATTTATTGGAAACAGAACACACAATAATTTTTAAAACACTGGAAGACAGCCCACTCCAGGTTTTGCTGATAACACTGCCAGCTCTTCCAGTTTTACCATGAATCTTGTACATAAGATTTGATACATTTGTCCTGCTATAAACTGTGAAAAGAAAGAACTGCTGTATTGCTTTTTCCCAAAAAACATTGGTGGCAGGAGGGGGGGAAAGACTACCATGATAGTCACAACTGTTGTAAACTGAAGGCTCAAAAACCGACAATGCTAATTGAACTTGCTGCTTACTTCTTTTAAAAGTTCAGAAGACATTTTTATAATTTTTTTTTCCTGAATGGGACTAATTCACTGTTTTAATGCATAACCTTTATGAACACTGGTGACCCTGCTCTTTTCTGATCCAATCAGTGCCATTGAAAAAGGAGCTTATGGTTAGACTCCACAAGCCTGTTGCCAAGCGGAATTTCTGAAGCGGTGACTCTACAAATACTTCAATACACCTGAGAGATTTGTCAGAAACAGCAAACAAAAAGGTGAGCAGCCCTTACCTGGAACTGACACGCACATTTCAAGCCATCGCCCTCTTCCTTGCACACTCCTCCATATTTACATGACGATTCATCACACACTCTTACATCAGATTCCCTTACATTTAGCTCTGCAAAAAAATAGAAAAAGATACAATAGAAGAAGGATACAATAAAAAAATTGTAAAATGAGTCATTTTGAGGACTGCGTTGTCCTTAAACCATCTGAGCATTCCCGCTGCCTTACTTCCACATAGAAATTAAAGGAAAAATTCCAGAACTGTTCCCCAGACTGCCCTGCATGGGCTCAGTCCTGCCCCTGGGCTCCTCTCCAGGGGCAGGTCCTGCTCCCCAGAGGCAGCTTTGCCTGGCTGCCAGAGTGGTTGTGGCTAAGTTCTGATTCACCAAATAAACAGATACAGAGAAAGGATGTGTTTCTACTGCCCAAATTCTCTTCCATGTTTCCCCTGATGGGGATGCCCCAGAATAAAACCTTTCTCTACAGAAGTTGTCTCTAGCAGGAGTCAGGAGCTTTACACAGGTTATAGCCCATGTTTCTCATCTGCTATCTCTTTTTGCTTTACTCTCCACAAAGGTCCTGAGGAAGTAGAAAAGCTAAACCATCAGAATTTCTCTGCCTGGTTTTCCAGCCTCTGCCATGGCCACACTGTTATCCTTCAGACTAAAAATAAATCCAACTGTGTTTAAACTATTATAATTTGCTTGCACTGTAGGAGCCAGAGTAATGAACCAGAGATCTGTGTCTTAGCTCCTGCATAAAAATATGGAGCACAAATGGCAGCTCCTGTCACTGCAAGCTTGCAGCACAGGCACAGCTGGCAAGAGGGAGACCAAGGGGCTTTACACACCAACTGCACAGGCACTAGTTCCAGCACAAAGGTCACTTCAAGCTTCAAGCTTCAAGCTCTTTCTGGACATCACAATCCAAGGCTAGATTTAAAAGAGAATAAATACATTCTTTTGAAATAAGTATTTGGTTTGAACTATATATAGGAGAGAGAGCAAAAGAAAGCACAGGTGGGAAAATGGATGTGGTCAGTGTCCGTCTAAATGTGACCTCACCTCGCTGTGTGGGAACAGTGCTAGTAGTATTGATTCCAATGACACGGTGAAAATAACACCAAGGGCTCTGGAAAAATCCCCTGACACTGTTAAATGTGCAGTGAAATCAGAGGATACCATTCAAAGATGTCTGTGCTACGGTTCAAGTCAGAAACCTTCAGGACTCTGTAGCAAGCATGATCCACTAAAGAGATTCACTGACAGTGGTGTGATTTAAAATAATGCCTGTGACTTTTAATAAGCAAGCCCTATCCAGAAAACTGGCTTAAAGAAGGAACTGAACATCAGCCATTCAGAAATGGGGAAAGGTAGGTCAAAAGCAGAAGAAAATAATCCTTGCTGCCACTTAGAGTCTTAAATAGGCAATCGGCCTCCTCCTCAGAGCAGAATCAGCACTTTGGTATGACAGTGATAGACACCCCGGAAAACTGCTCCTGTGTGTTTATGTAACCTTATACACCCACACATATAGCTTATATAAATAAATAAATAAATAAATAAATAAACTATAATTACTGAAATAATTTTTACCATATGCCACACGCTTCTATATTTAACATAGCATAATTATGTACTTTTTCATGGCACTGAAGTTACAGGATTACGGCTCAATGGAAAGTCCAGTTAAAATCCACATTTTTTTTGTCAGCCATGAGAAAAAATTGAGAAACATGTTGATTCTTTTCCCCCTATAGGTCCATCACTCCCAAAGGCATAAATGAGGAGGGCAATGTGTGTAACAATGGGCAGATAGGTATCCTGGTTGCCATCACAACCCTGTGCCTGTGTTCTCTAATGTTATTCTTAATGTCACCGTTTATCAAGCGTGACTGCTGCGTTGTAGGGACCAAGCTAATGTGACAGAACATTGCAGCTTTTCAATTTAATGTGTCCATAACTCGCTCCTGAAGGAAATGTGCCTTTCTTTCTCCTCGTGAAGATCTGTTCCACGAAGATGAACAAACTATCAAAATTAATTAAGGGGAAATGATTGTCATATCTGAAAGAAGGGTCCACCTTTAGGTTATATCACACTCGAGAAAATGCAATTCTAAAAAGGCGTAACCATACAGTCAAATTAGAGCATGCATTGCTTTCAAAATCCTGTGTTCATCAGGTCAGGAAAATAATGAGATGCTGGTCCCCCCTTCACAATGCTCAGCTGAGCATGCTGGACTCAGTGCTTTGCAACATCCTATTCTGTGCCCCCGACCAGCAGAAGAAATCCCTCAGTAGCTGAAATTCCTGCTTGAATTTCTGGGAGTCTACACAATGTCCAACAACCTAAGCAGTGTACTGCAGACTTTTCCTCAACGTTGGTGTTCCCCCCACTGTGGAGAGAGCAGATGAACACCCAGAAAGGAGCCTCTTCACCACAGTGGTGGGCAAGGGACCTCACTTTTTTGCAGAGGGGAAGGGCGTGGTGGAGTCAGAAAGAGAGGCCAGATAGCAGTTCAGCATGAAGGCTGAACTCGAGACGTACTTGTTCCTAGCTTAGCTATTGCTCTGCCTGCAAAAGCCAGAGAGAAAGGGAAAGATTTCAGAGTAAAACTATAAGAAAGGATATGAAGATGGCAGTGCAGAATCAGCCCTTGTGAACCTTCCTCACTTCAAGAAACAAAGACTTTTGGGGGTTTTTTATTCCACAGGAGGAATTAAAAGGACAGAGCACACTGTGCTTCTAATGGTTACTTCATGGACTGTTTTTCTTTCCACATAAATGATAAATACTAATTATAAGCTTTATGGCATTAAATGAACAGGAAGGGTCATGCAGAGACCAGGAGACAACATGATTTTCCAAAGTTGTACAAGAGACAAGATACCCTCCTGACTGGCACTTGAACATGACAGATGAACTTTATTCTATGACGGGATATCACCTAATCCCTTATTCCATTCAGTGGCAAATTCCAGCAGCAGTGAAATAAAGCCTCCAACATGTGCATGATTACATCTGATGGAATCACGAGTACTGGGAAGTGTGGTGGCTATAATTACTTCTGCACCCACAGCATTCAGTTCAAAAATGAATACATGTGGATGGATGTTAATAGAGTGATGTGAAGAGGAACTGTAGATGTCTTGCATGTCTGAAATGTGCTCTCTTTTCAGTGAATTCCCCACACACAGAGAATTAAAAAGGAGTTTCTGCAATTATTTCCAGAACGGAATCATCATCGTGAGAGCAGATCCATGAGAGGAGCAAGAAGATGTAGCAAATGGTTTAGGGTAATTTCTTGCATGTTTCTTTAATGCTTATTGCAACTCATTTCCTTGACTTTCAGCAGGTATAAATAAGAGAAAGCCTCAGTGTGATTCATTACACACAGTGAGAATATGCTAGGTAGTAATCCATCAATTCCCAACAGAAAATATAATTAGTGCAATTAAATCAGGCTTCCAAATTTATGATAAAATTAATCTCCAAAGACCTGAAATGAGGTATTAAAAATGATTTGCTAGTATCTGTTCAGCCAATACACTTCCTGGTTGTGCGAGGGCTGACTGGCACAGAGCAGCTTGCAAAGACCCACAGCAAGGTTTTCTGTGTTTGTCTTTTTTTCTCTGTTGAAAAGAATTCACTATGTGATAATTTGTTACATCACTAAAAATGAGGAAAGCCATCTCCATTTTTACTCCTTTCAGAGAATATGAAGAACAGCTCGATACAAGTAGCTGTGGATTGGCTTTTTGCCTGTGACCTCAAAATGAGTTGCTCTGAGGCTCTTGTTATAAGGTAAATTACATGTGTCAAAATGCTGAACCTGAAGATGAAATCAAATTTGTAGCTTTAATTACATCAAATGTGTTGTTTCCATCTGGATACCTCAAGAATAAACTAACATCTAAGATGGGCAAATCTGTTCACTTTGCTTTTTTAAAACTCATGTTTCTCCTGGGGTTGGCAATAGTATGTAGTAATGATGAATGGATATAAGGGACCAAAAAATACCTTTCCCACGTGAAAATGAGCACATGAATATTGCGGCTGTGCCTGAGAAAAAACTCTCTGCCTGCCTGTCTGTCTGTGTTCTCTTTCTATGGGTAAGATTCCAACTAGTAGAGGGGCTGGGACCCCTTGTTGCCTTTTGCTCTTAACCTATGGGTTTGGTAAAAGAGGGGAAGCAACTTCCACTACTTGCATTAGAGGGAAAAGGCAAGGCTTTTCTGTCCTCCAAACAATTCATCCTTTGTGAAGCCAAGTTTAAATTAGGATGTATGACCTCTCGTGGAGGTCATATATAGTCACACACACACAGACAGACCTGGGAGAGCTCGTAAAAAGTCTGTAACTCTACAGCTTAATAGAACCCCCAAAGTTGTAAGAACGGTTGAGTTGAGTCAACATTGGATTGGAAAAGGGCTCAGGAGAAATTGTGTTGTGTAAGGATATGTTAGAGCCCACAAAGTCTACTGGAGATAGTTATGTTATGACTGGATGAGCTCTCAGGACCACAAAAGAGAGTCAAAGAAGGCAAAATCTGATTAACAGAAAACCTATAAGCGGCTCAGTTTTGGGAGTCAACCTTATGACTCTAGACTGGCTTGGGCAAATCATTGTCCTTTTTTTGGTTTTGCTAAGTTATTTATAAATGAATAGAGAATTTAATGGCGGGAAAAGAACGCCCAGCAAAATCTTTCCCTTATAAGGAGAATTATAAAGCTGAGGTGCTCACATGACAAGTACAGTAATAACCTGAGTCTTACATCAAACTCTTGAATAAAGCTTTACCTGCCAGTCACACCCTTTGCCACACAACAAAGATGATACCCAGAGCCAGGCCTCTGCCCTCATGGTTCCCAAGGACAGCCCGTCCACTTCAACCAGGTGAGTTTGAGTGGCACTGCAGAAAAGATTCTCCAGGGAAGTATTTTGGATGTCCCTGGAATACCCCTGCTCACCTCCTGCTGAGAACTCAGAACAAAACTGCACAATTCTCCTGTAAATCCTATCAATCTCATGCAGACATACGAGCATCCCATCTGGTAGTGGCTTCAGTCACTTCAGATTTCCATCACCTACAGTGACTCTGACACTGGTTCAGACACTTAGCTCACATGCACACATCTATACATAAACATTTACATTTACATGTCTTAATCTACAAGCTCAGCCCCATCCCACAGCTTTTCAAAGTACATCCATTCCTGCAGGAAGTCATGCAAATGCTTACAGAGCTGTTTCACCCAGGCTCTGGGTGAAAACAGAAAGCTTTCTGAACAGAAAGCATAATTTTTGGAACTTCCTAATATCTAGGTAAGGTTTATATTGGGAAAAATACCTTTAAAATACCTAAGCCTCCCCTGATACAGCTTCAGGCCATTCCATCAGGTCCTGTCACTGTTCACCAGAGAGAAGAGATCAGTGCCTGCCCCTCCTCTTCCCCTTGTGAGTCTCCTCTCAGTCTCCCCTTCCCCAGGCTGAACAGAGCAAGTGACCTCAGCCATTCCTTGTGTGGCTTCCCATCTAGATCCTTCACCATCCTCGTTGCCCTCCTTGGGGCACTGCTGGCTTTAGCACTGCAACCAAAGGAGCAAGTGGCTTTTCTTGCCTCATCGGTTAGGGAACAAAATATTAATAAAAAAATTGGAATCACGAACCTCCCAAGCAAGTATGTATCACTGACAAAACCTGAGATTACCATTTATCTGGTAACTAATGAACAGCCTCTGCATTAGGTTTTCCAGAGCATTTTATTATCCTCATGTTTCAGCAGTTGTGGATTATGTAAATCACAATAATTTGCATTGTAGAATTTATGTCTGCTGATTTTCTTCTCAGAAATTGTCATAGGCTATGGGTGAAGAAAAAGAGAGCAGACAAGCCCCTCAGACTAAATTAGCAATTACTTGTCCAAATAAATAATACTCGCTTGTGTCAGACAAGGCTAAGCAAGACAGAATGGGTCATACCCTCTTGTTCATATGAAAAATTATGTTTTTCAGAAAAGAAAACAGACAAAAAGACAAACTACTGGGAAATAATTCAGGGATAAGAAGGATGCCCTTCAGACAATGCATATCCCCTTTGAAGATGTCTGTTGCCACTGATTTGAGGTGACAGTTTAGCAAAAAAAAAAATTTAAGAAATTAAGAATGTGGAGAGTGGAAAGAGAAGAACAACAAAAAGAACTTTTAAAAATAGGCAATCAGAGAAGAAAAAGATGAAAATGAAAATGCAACACAAGAAAATCTAAAACAAATGTAAGCTTTAAATAATTAAACCAGTTAAAAGTCATTTAAATGTCCTTTCTGTGATATGGTATAATTTCCTTTCACACTTGAATTGAAAGAAAACAATTCATTGGGACAGTCAAGGGGTTATGTGAAAAAAATTTTTAAAAAGAAACAAAATCATTAAAATGAATTTACCCTAAAAAAACAAAGACAACTGTAATCTAACAGAACGCAGATACTCCCACATTTTTTTTTAATTGGTCAATTGACGGATGCCTTGTGTGGCTGATGGCAAATCTGCTGTTTTGAAAACAATCTTAGGCAGTATTAGAGGATAGCAAAACCTGTTTTGCTGTGTCTCAATGCAATATTTAATGCTCAATTGTGCAGAAAGAAAAAATAAAGCTGTGCTTTGACTCTTGAAAATGCTATCTGAGTGAATAAAGCTTGAAATATTTCCCTAAAACTACTTTTACAAGACTGCATTAGCTTTTGATTGCTTAAGTGCTGTCCAATTTATCTGGGATGATTATACTTTTACATTTCAAATCACCATAGTCTCCTTTTTGAACAGAGGAAAACTGAATGCATACATGCTGCTAAAGCAATTAGTATTCTTGTACACAATAGGAAACCACAGCAATTTTTAACAACTAGCACTCACACAGCAAGGTAACAAGACTGCCTTTGAACCTGAGAGTCTCCCACACTGCAATATTCACGTTGCTAGTGTGCCTCAGACTAACTCTATTCAGTGTGAAAAAAGTAAGGAAAAGTGCCATAGTGATGAATGTTTGTATGACAGCTCCATCAAAATATTGGGTGCAGCTGGAGGTACATTTCTTTTTCCATCAAGAAAAAAAAAGTACTTGCAGAGAAAGTTAAGGCACTTTTTTTTTATATTAAAAGCTCTGACAATATTTCAGAAATTCTGTATAATCTGTAGGTGAATATGGAATCAAATGGTACAAATTGACAAGCTGTGCAGTTGGTTGGAGACAGGGAAAGATGTGGTGGGAACCTGGAACGATTTTCTCTCTCATAAACACTTTTGTGTCAAGGTCAGGCAGCACAGCAATCTGGCCTTCAGGACCTGGGTCTGGTGTGCTTCTCTCTCAGCAGCTATCCAGGACACTGACTTCAAAACTGGCTTACAAAGCAGAATATGTCTTACTACAAAAAGTTATTGACTATGATTATGCAAGGCCATTATAAAAAAGTTAGCATGTCATTGCATATTTTTACATAAAATTAAAACAAAATATTAGACAAGGAACATGCTCATATAGCGTATTTACAGCAAGATTGATTACAACATATATTATCAATCCTTAGTCTCTAAGGAAACCAAGGCTGTGCAGGAGCTGCAACTTTCCAGACAGGTTGGTTCGTTCCTATAACTTTTGCACTCACTGGGCAATTCCAGCCAAATCTGACAGCAGGAGAGGCCTGGGACACCGATCTTCCTACAAGCTAATGGAAAATCAATGACTGCTTGCAGAAAGGGGGTCTAACATCTAATGTCTCCATTGCCAGCTGGAGGAATTGAGGGCACGTTGTCCTGGTTTCAGCTAGGGTAGAGTTAATTTCTTCTCAGTAGCTGTTATAGTGCTATGTTTTGGATTCAGAATGAGAATGGTGCTGATAATACACTGGATTTTTTTTATTTTTGTTGTGTTTATCCCAAGTCAAGCACTTTTTTTTTTCCTTGTCTCATGCTCTGCCAGTGAGGAGGTGCACAAAAGAAACTGTGAGGGAGCACAGCTGGGATGGCTGACCCGAACTGACCAAAAGGGTATTCCACACCATGGAATATCATGCCCAGTATATAAACTGGGGGGAGTTACCTGGAAGGGCAGCTGATCTGGGTTCAGGGAGGGGAGTCTGGCATCAGTCAGTGGATGGTGAGCAACTGCACTGTGCATCACTTGTTTTTTCCCTTTCTAGTATCATTATTATCTACCATCATTACTGTATTTTACTTTATTTTCAATTATTAAACTGTTCTTATTTCAACATACAAGTTTTACTTTAATTCTTCTCCCCATTCCACCAAGGCTGGGGAGGAAGAGAGGGGCTGCATGGTGCTTAATCTCCAGCTGGGATTAAAACCACGAGATCAGGACATGCAACAAGAACACAAATGCATGTGATATGTTTCTTTCCACAAACACATGCAAATAAGTGGCATTGACTCTTTTCCACTCCTGACACTGTCATGGTCCTTGCCATATTGACACTCAGAAATTTAGATTTCGATCTGGTAAACACATAGACTTTTAGGATACTGGATAACTTGTGCTGCTGAATGCTAATGCCTATACAAATGGATGTATTCTGGTAGGTTAACTTTAAAAATAGTGCTCTTATGCTTTACCAGCTTTGACAACCAATGGGACTCCTAGGAAATTTTCCATTTGGGTAAATTATACTGTTAAGGCTTGACAGTTGTGCAGCCTGTGCAATTACAGTCAGTGGGAAAATGTTATTTATCCTTGTTCCCTAAATGTTCCCTTGCTCTCTTGCTCTGTCTCTCAGTCTGCAGAGGAGATGGTCAAATAACCAAACATTTGCAAGCAATTTGCTAAGGGTCTTCTGTCTTACTTCTCCCCTGCCCCCAAGCTGGGGAGCTTCACTAGCTTTCTAGCATCATTGCCCATATAAGCACACATCAAGCAAGCATAGCACTCCCATGGAAGCCATAGCTTTAGCTAATGAATCCTTGGACTGAAGAAACCTTTCTATGCCACTTAGAAACCAAGGTGAACTCTTCAGTCTTGTTCATGAAGTAAATCTGACTGTTACTTCCCTAAGCCCGTAGAGGAGTGGCAAGCTGTTCAGACACTGAAACAACAGAGCCCTCATTTACAAACCTGAAGAACCTGAAGCCAAGTAAAATGGTAGTAAAAATGAACACTAAAGCAAGTAATTATCTTCCATAAACATTGCAGGGAATCTCTTCTTTGATCTGCAGGTGACATGTGTAACTCAAGTTGACTAGAAATTGGAAAATAATATTGGTCAAATTCTGATCCCATTCCTTGTACAGAACTCGAAGGCATGTAGTCCAGGGACCAGCTTGCCAGCTTAAGAGCTGGAATAGAGGTATAATGTTCTATTGGGTCTCCAGAATTACAATATTTGCATACAGGTGGGGGACGGATGGCTGATGGATCTAACTTGCCCTGGTGCTAAAACCCGAGCTCCTTCTGTTTTCTGCTCCTCACTTTCATTTCTTCTACAGCAGAAAAGAAACAAGCCCTGGTGTGAGCAGCGCTGTGGTGCCAAGAAGACGTAGCCTTTCTGTAACCATGTCAGTCATCTCCTGTCTCTGATTGCTGCCTTCAGAGCTCCCGGCTGCAGTCAGAAAAAGGAGCCTTCGTCTCTGTGAGCAATAGTAAGGGAAGCGTTTAAAGTGCCTGATCATGAGGGTTTTTGTCATTGTTGAAACAAGGGCTGAAGTCAGCAGAAACCTGATCACATCAGAAGTATATCCATTTGCCACGAAGTCCATACATTTTTTTCATTCTCAAGGTCATGTCGACCTATGTTTGACTTTAGTGCTCTGCAAGTCCTAGCATGAAGAGAGAACTGAGCTCTGTATGTGGATTGAGAATGTCCTCTAAGGAAAGCCATGGAGGTTGTTTGGCTTCTTGTTGTTTCTTTTACTTCATTTTGAAGACATTTGGGGGGAAATCAAAGCCAACTATAATTACTAATTAACCTCACCACTTTCTCTTTTCTTTATTCTTCTTGTGGTTTCAGTGTCAGAGAGAGGTTTAAAGAGCAGCTGAGTCTTGGTCCATGAAAGCTCCACAGAAACTGTGTTCACAGCTGTGGAACAGCCTCCCAGGTTGTCAACTAATTCATGTAGGGACGAGCTGACATTCTGGGAGCCATTTTATGATGACTTATTTCAAAAACTAAAATAAATTCAATAATGATTTTTTTAAAATAAAATATCTCCCAAGTATAATGGAAAGCACTCAGAGGGAACTGCTAGGTTTTCATGGATAAACAGAGCACTGACAGATTATACTGCACAACTCAGGTTATTACACATGCTCTGCATATTACATGCATTATAAATGATTGACATAAATTTTATGCTTCTTGGGGGAAAAAAGGGAGAAATATTTTAAAAATGAGAAAAAAATACATACATACATTCAAACCCCATATTTTCAGTAAAAAATATTTTCAGTGTTCATTGTTGGCTCCTATGCTACTACTCCTTCCCTTCTACTTTTCGATTTATCAGAACATTTTTCCTTTAGAGCTAAAAATACAGAAGAAGAAAACTCTCTGGAATGGAAAGTCCTTGCATTTCTCAGCTACAAACCCAAGAAAAACAGGTGGCTTTCGGTGAATTCTCTAGAAAAATACTATTTCCTGCAAAATGGTGTTCAGTGAGGAACAAATCTATTTGAAAAGGTGTTTTGCCATTTGCCATACATAATTTGAGGCTCCAAAATTATAAATGCCTGCACAGAGACTTAACCTTGAGCATTTGTGATATCTAAATAAGCTAAATGGAACTGATCATGTGCAAGACAAAGAATGTCTTTACGTGCTTGTAGGATCAAGGACACAAGCAATTTTCTGAAGACCTGATTTTTATGCAAATAGCAATTAACTTGACTAGAGTTTCTGTCTATTGGTTACAAATGTGTAGAATTACACAGTGGAGAAATATTTTAAAGCAGTCTTTATTTCCCAGATTGGAAATTTTCCCTTAAAAGCAGCAGAAAATATCTGACAAAAAGTTGTCAGATAGTGTATTAATCTTAATTATTCACTCTCTACGGGGAAAATGCTGCTGTCTACAAGACCATTCAATAGCAGAATTCTAAAATGTGACTTCAAATAGATTAAATTTTAGATACTACTCATTGCTCCCAGTTACTATCATTAGCAGCTATGTGAAATACCTAGAGTCTGCAGCGAAGATCAGATCCCCCTTCTGAAAGACATGGGTAAGAACCAGTCCATTACTTACAGCGTAAGCACAGAAGTCATACAAATTGTGATAAAAATTAGATAATATAGTTTGCCTTTCAGTGGATGTGAATGAGGAAGAAAAGCATATATAGAGAGAATGATTTATCCAAGGCGACAACACAAGGCCGAGCCGGGATGCCACAACAGAACTTGTCCCTGTCCAATTGTTTTGCTACAAGGTTATCTTTTCTCATTCTCATTACCCTCCCTTTAATCGAAATATTTTCAACACCACAGCTAGGAAATCATTGTGATCACCAAAAATGGAGCAGACACAAAAAGATTTAGGCAGTACATGTTGATTAATTTAAAAAGTGAGAGGAAAAAAATGAATACTAACTCTCTAAGGCTACTAATGCCAACTAAAGTGTTATGTTGATGTATTAATGCAGCTTGCAGGACTCATTTGCTGTATTCAAATAGCTGATAATCACTGCTCAGAATTCAAACTGTGCCGCTATGATAGAGCCTAATGCAGACAGTGCCATGCAAACCCAGAAACGTGCCTCATAGCCCCACTGGGAAAAACTCTTGTTTGTTCAGGAACACAACACTGTAGGGGGTTGGCTCTTGTGCAGCAACACATGAAAAAATGGAGGAGGTTGAACAAGCTTTTGAGATGTGCTTTGCCCTAGGGAGGGTGGGATTGGCAGGCAAAGAAGATAAGTAAGAGGGTGAGTTTGGCTTAAATCAAATACAGATACTATTTTTCAGAAAGGACACTGTCTTTGCAAGGGTGTGAGGAAAAGGACCCGTGCTCACAGCTCCAACCTATGTGTTCTCCTCTGACAGAGCAGACGGTGTCCCTGTGCACTCAGCACCAGTTTTTCTACTGGAAACACATCTCACACCCTGTCTCTTTCCAGTCAACTGAGATTTCCAGGAGCTGATCCATTCCTTGGATAAATTCTAAGAGAAATCACTCCTGCAAGGCTCAACTATGAGCATAGCTCAAGGCTGACTGAATGTGGGGAGAAACCTGCTGTATCTAGGATATCCAACAGACATTTTCCAAAAATGTCAGCACATCACCTTGTCACCAGAAGACAACAGGGACAACAAAGGTTTTGAACTTCTAGCAAGATCTGAAAACTGTAAACCTGTCATAAATCTTATTTCTAAGTTTGCAAAAATGGAAGAGCCTGCCAAACTTATACACAAATTTCTGAAGAAAAAGTAAATTTCATGTCTGCATCACCTCCACACTAGACAGACTACAGATCAAACTTGACAGGTTGTGGTCACAGGATAGAAAGATCTTAATTCCAGAACCAAATTTCAAATCTAATTCAAGTCAGTAGCACCTGACACTCATTTTCTATCTGGAAGAGTCAGCCTTGCCTTCCCCAGAGAAAATCAGTAAAGCACTTCCCATGCCACAAGGACCTGTTCAGTGCTACTCCTGTTCTGGCAGCCCTGCAGGGGTGGGCCACCATCTTCAGCTGAGTAACTAAGAGGATAGATGGGTTGAACAATTGGTGGGGGATTCAACATTACCACTGCCCATCTGCACCAGCATTTTCAATGTTAATAGAGACTGACAGAACTGAGGCAAAAGAAAAACTTTCAGAAAACAGTCTTCTTGCAATGATAATGATTATGAATGTTTTCCATAACCTCAGTCAAGATCAGGGCAAGATCTCCACTGACACTGCTGATCGATTCTTTGCACACAGGATTACTGAAAGGCCTGCAAAAACAAATAACTGGAAACATCTTCCCTCCAATTCCCTAATGCTGTTCACAACAGTTTCATATAAACACAACCTTACTTGTAACCAGGTGAGGGAAATCAGCGGGGCCTCATGGCCATCTCTTACATATTATATTCTGCTCCCAGCAGCTGTAAATTCAACACTTCGCTAGGCATTAAATTTACTCTCAAGAAACATTTTCTAAGAGAGGTGACAGAGTTATTGCACTGTTGCAGCTGTGGAGTCAGATGGCAGTATGCCAGAACTCCAACAAAATTTTAAATTAGAAATCTGACCATCTGCTATAGGTGGGAAAAAGAGGCTTTTATGTCCAGGCTCCTCCCTTAGTTCTGTGATTTCCCTGGTACTGAAATGCATGGTCTGGTGTGCAACAGACACCATATGCTTTCCAACGATTTCTTATTTGCAGCTGATGAGCACTGGAATGTCTTAAATATTGAAGAGAATCAGGAATTACTTCTTAAATGGCATTTTGTTCTGCTATTACTCAGCCTGTGACAAAGCAGGGTAGTACCTTGCAAAAACTCCCAGTTACTTTGGAATACCCCCAATAATAAAATCTGCTGAGGTTTACTTACTTGCTACTTGAAACAGGATCAACAAGGAGAACACAATGCTTTTTACCACCTGCATCCTAACTAGCTCTTCAATCAATAGTTATAGCTGGTGTATCTTTAAATATTATGGTAAACTGTTCAACAGCTTCTTTGAAATTTATGAAAAAAAATGGGAGTGTCTTCAGATAGGAAACCATACTCTTAGTGTCTGACCTTCATATAAAAGTGTTGTGAAATTCTAAACAAATACAGAATTGGAAACATTTTATTAATGCTTACATGAACATTGACTGTACTGCTTTGATATAATTCTAAATCACAGCCTAAAAGAATGGTAGAAAAATATAAAAACGGACCTGAGGTATCACATTGTACATTCATAGATGGGAAAACACACAATGTATTGGATCCGAGATGAGTATGGCAGGTCCTGACATTAAAATGTGCACATCAGTAGCTCGTTTAATCAATAGAGAAGATGAACACTGAAAGAAGGATTCTGTTTAAGTGTATATTCTAATATTGAATTTTAATTGTGTATACCATTATAATCCCCCATGCATTACTCAAATGATCACTCCTGTTCCTATTTTTGCTACATGAAGTGGGGAGAAAAACAAAGCCCCTGAATTATATCTAGAGCCATGTATTGACTCAATAGCTACTTCAAAGGCCAGTTACCCTTATCAATATTAAACTTAAAAAAAAAAAATTCACTGTTTCTCATGACAGATAAAAGACTCAGACCTTCTAGAGGATATTTGCACAGCCCATGGGCAACCTCTTTCTTTCCTCTTCTTTATTCTGCACAATGCTCTATGAAATATGTTTGGGGCCTCTGGGTCCATTAAATGCACATCTTTAAAGCAGTTTGGCTCAAAGGGCTCCATGAACAGGCTGAAAGAGCTCCCTTCTCCAATTTGAAATGGCACCAGAGACACTCTAAACGTGTTTAAATCCCAAACACCACGTCTGCACCCTAGCTCGGCCCTTGTGCACAGATCACAGACATTTGTAATATTCACTGTGCAGAACAGCGTTTTTTCCAGAATGTTCTTTGAAATATGAAGAGATAACTGACATACCTTTAGAATACTAAAAAAAGCACAAAAACTATTATAAACAGACCAGATTGTTTAGGGACAGAGAAGTCACATTTCCACACCCTTTCAGCATTACTACAGAGAAATGTCAAGGAAATTTAGCCAAGTCTATTTTTAGTACTTTTAAAGTACATTTTAGTAGCTTTTATAAAGAGATCATGCTTGATACTGATGGGTAATTATGCAGTCCCTTAATCAACTTTCTATTCCTGTTATATTTGTGTCACCATGTGCAGGTTTCCCACAAAAACTGGTTTGCAGCTAATCTCTGGATGATTTGGTGGCTGTGGAAAAATATTCCGTCTACATGAGGCTGTCTGAAACACTAAGATATCAAACACGTAAACCTGCTATTGTGCCACTGCAGGACTTCAAAAATATTATTAATATGTATTTTGTAATACCTAAGATGTCCACAGGACTTTAAAACAGATGAACACAAATTTCAAAGGCAAGGTAAATATTAATTCAGTTAGATCAAAATACAAAAAGAAAGATAATGAAGAGCAGTGCCAAGAGTCACATGAAGAATGCCAGGCATTAACAATAAACCCGAAGAAACTCTTAGGAGGGGTTTAGTAGTTCCTCTTAGCTGCCCCTCATAATAAGAGTTTTCAGCATTGCTTTCTGGCCATTTTATCTTTTTAAAATTGATTTCAAATCATAAATTTAATGTCTTTATTTTAAATTTAGGCTTTAGACTCTCATTTAAAGCGCTCACAGCTGGGTACTTTTAGAAGGTTTGGAGGGAAAGAGTTGTCTAGAAGCACTCGCTGTTTAGAACAGCATGAGTCTTTTATGAGTTTTTTTGCTGGTGGTGCCATGCAGTTTTACACTTTTTCACGCATTTAGAACTTCATGCCTTTCCTCACAGCTCATGCAGCTTGTGGAAACAGCCATTAGCCAACACATTAACAAGAAAACCAAACGCTTTGTGTCGAATGCCATCGCATGACACTTATTGATACACTGAGGCAAAACCCCGCTGCTGGCTTCCCAGGCCGCTGCACTGTAGACGCCCGAGCCACGGTTCTGTAGGCAGAACAATAGCGGCTCCTATGCTGAGCACATGAACCAAAGCTGCCCTGGGACCACTCCTTCCGCACGCAGGGGAGAGGGAACATGGGACTCAACTCTACCACTTCTAACTAGCTCAGGAACCGTGAAACCCCAAAGGGATCCAAAGAAACATGCTTTCTCTCCTCATCCTATTCATTTCTTCTTCTCCTATTAACCTCAGTCATCTTGCATTGCTCAGCTGGGCAGCATCCTTCAGCAAATGGAAAGGACTTTTAAAATCAGGCAAGACTTAGTGATCAGCTTCTGAGTTCACTCACCCCCTCTCTGTTTCCAACCCTATTGTAAGGCTCTGTGCATCTTCCCCATTTCTGGATACAGAGAAATATACCACCTTTGGCCAAGACCCATTTTCATTGATAACCACAAACTGGCATAATTAGGATGACTGAAAGGATCCATAATTCAGTGCCAGTATTAAAATACAAGGTATAAACAAATTGTGCTGAAAAGTTCATCTTTGAGAAGCACCGTGTAGAACCCATCAGCCATTTAAAACCTACTATGGTGGGTAGGGAAATTTTATTCTATTTTATCTGTGAGTGATCCCAACTTCATTCTTTCTTTGTCCCCGTCTTATCTTTCTTTTCCTAGATTTGTCACCTCATCCTAATTTTTGTAGCAACTTAGGATCATCTTCCATCTTGGAACTTAGGTCAGAACACATGGGCAGCCAATACTTGGGAGAAGAAACTGGACTGGGGTAGGTATTACAAAAAGCAATTTAGAATGTGTAAAAAGTAATTATAACAATTTTAAAGAAAATAAATAAGAAAGAGTATAAAAACAGATTATAGGTGGTTTCAGGCTATACTTATAGTAACTACCTTACAGTTTTAACCCAACTAGGGGACCAATTCTCATTATTAAAAAATGTAGACAATAAAGACCGTAACAAACCTGAAGCAAGAAAGCAATTATATGAAAATGCAATTATGTAACAAGAGTCTACTTCATATATCCTTAAACTTTTAGGCAATGATGGGTCACCAGATCTGTCTTTGGAAGCACTGACTGCAAATAAACCGTATTTTCTATAGGCATGGGTAAAATTTATGCTTGTATTTTATGTGTTATAGAACTGAAACAATTTTTCTTGCCCAAGTTGAGAACAAATTAGTTTATCTGAGTAGAAAAATGGTGACATTCTCTGAAGCTGTCTCTTGAGCCCTTTTTCTAACCTATTATATATGGTTCAAACAATTCTTTAAATAGGTTATTAAAAATAAATGTAACATTTCCCTTCCTCTTCCCAATATCTTCATTTGAGATCTAACTCTTTAATGGTGTCTGAAAGCAAAGAACTGTACAGTATATTACAAACTACAGATACAAAAATACTGCTGCACTCAACATGGGAGAATTTTTTTCTCTTTCAGAGTACCTGAATGCTGTACTTCTTGCAGCTTTTCCTCACCATTATGGCATTTATGCTTCCTGTGTCTGACATTTCAAATATCTCTTAAAGAATCTTAAAGATTTTGGGCTCTAGCTTTTTCAAATGGCATTTGAGGAGGATTCTTTGAATGCTGCTCACTCAGTATTACAACTTTTTAATTGTATTATTCATATTTTAACTACTTTTTAATACATTGTTAGCATCTCCTTGCAATAGTTTTCTACTACATATTTTCTACGATAAAAAGGAAACACTGCGGTTTTTTATGTGAGTAGGACTTACACTTACTATAAACTCTCTCAGCTTCTGCATCGGAGCAGTTGAGACATGCCTTACACATGTCTCAGCTGCTTAAGAAGGAAATGTGAGCACAGGGCACAAGGGAATCTCTCAGCACTCTCTAAGCAGCCCCCCAGTATGGATAACCAGGGGTTCACGGCTGCAGCAGCTGTTATGAGTGCTTCTGCCCTGTCATCTGAGGGAAAATTCAGATGATTTAACCCTCCAAAAATTCCCAGGGAATCCTACAAGTCATGGAAAGAGAAAATGGAAATGAATACTGCTTTTATACCTGGTTGCTATAGTTCAGATTATTTTTGGATCCAAAATCCTTTGGGCGAGGATCCTTCCTGTAGGTTCCACATGACTGAGAACAGAGAAGACTATGACAGAAGCAAAGGGGAAATCACAAACTATAGCATTCAGATTTTTTAAATCATTATTTAATACATAGGACCACAGTCAGTCATGTGGAAGGCACTGTCCACAAATACAATGGCTGATAGTCCATGACCAAAAAGCCTAGAAAGGACAAAAATGCCACAAAAACTAAACAGCTTCTTTGCCCGAGTGTTTACTCTGAACACCGGGGAGAGGTTCCTTCCTTGCACACAAAAGCTTGGCACCAGATGACCGGTAAACTTCCAGTTTCCCAATTTGTATAGGGTTCCTGCAGTGTGTTCACAGGCTAATTAGCAGAAAAGGAGTCAGAAGAACAAAAGTATAGCAGGAAAAAAATCACAAAACAAGTATGGAAGAGCTGACATGACTTTGCAAAAGGGATCTGCACCAGAGAAAGCTGCTGGGCTCCTCTGAAAGAGTAAAGGAGCAGGTGGACAAGGGAGATCCCCAAATGCCTAAACGTGCACTTGGTAAAAGACGTCATCAAAAACTTAAATAATCTAACGCACCACAGTGCTGTTCACATGGCGAAAGGGTTGGCTAACCTCCCAAAAACATTAGGCCACGGACAGTTACTTTCAGATCAGCAGGATGTACCCAATGGAGTCCCAGAGGGGTCTGTGTTCAGCCTTGCTCTTCAATCTCTTCCTGAAAGATTGGAAAGGGTATGAAGAGTGAGGTGAAAAGACTTTCTGGTTGTGTCAGGGTGCTAAAACTGTCGCTGTTGTACTGGGGATGGTGAGAAATGGCACAAACTCTGATCCAGGAAGAAAAGGAGTTATTTATTAATTTACAGACTGGTTTATGTATCTTAGTTCATTTGAATGGCACAGGGCCATTGGTCCCAGACCATCCACCTCCCAGAGTGATTGGCTAAATCCTACAACACCCATTTTAAAATATTTCTCTGGTCAGAATCACAACAATACTGCATAACAATCTTGCCCCCACAAGATAAAGGGATTAGTTTACAGAAACTTCTGTTTTCAGCCAGTGTCTGTGAGAAAGCAAAGACTTTTACACAGACAGAAGCAGAAAGCTGGAAAATCTCTCTGCGACCCAGCTTTCAGCATCCACACTAAAACAGATGGCTAATGGAAAAGTTGAAGAAACCTTACAAGACTGAACGACTGGGTTGTAAAATGCCTGATATAATTCAATGCAGATAAATCATATGTAGAAAAATCTGACTTTCTATACATGTACATATTAGCGATACATCCTGAGACTATTATTACCCTTTAAGAACAAAATGCTGGTGTTACAACAGACAGCTTTACAAAAATGTCAAGTCTGTACTTAATAGTGGTGAAAAATCCTAAACTGAATGTTATGAATTATTAGGAAGAGAACAAAGCATAAACCAGAGTACATTATTATGCCACCATATAATCTAGAGTGCCTTTTTAATAATGTTTGGTGTCTGGTCCATTATTGCAAAAAGGACACAGCAGAATGGAAAAAAAACTTCAGAGACAACAAAAGGAAGATGAAAACCATCAAACCTAGCTCTTTTATAGCAAAAGTAGAATCCAAACACAGTTGTTTTCCTTTTCAAAGATAATCATAAATATGTACCAAAACTCAGCATGTTTTTCTGTAGCTGCTGTACAATGAGACTCCTGATGTTTACAGCTGTAAAGCAATTAGAAATATTTGACTGAAAATCACCATGTAGATAATAACATTATTATCCAGTATCCTTAAAGGAGAAAGAGGAAAAACTTTTTGGAAACTACTGCAAAGTCTTAGAGTGTTTTGTCACAAACTAAATTTAAGGCACAATCTTCTAAATTACCCTACACAATTTGTGTTTCTATCCACTAAGAGTCTCACAGTCTCTAAAAAGGCAGTTTAGCTTCCTCCTGAGGTAAAGAAAAACCCCCAGACTGCTATTTTTATTATTTTTTTACTAAATGCACTCCTAGCCATGTCCATTCCCACTCCCACGTCTCAGTGCAACTCAGAGAAAAGCATTTTCTCAGCATGGATGTTAGAGAGGAAAAGAAAACATTTCTAGGGATATAATCCATGCTGCCTTGTGGTCTCCATCTGGCATAATTTTGGCAGCATTTTGGCTGCCTCTCAAGAGGCACTGGGGTAGTTAATTTGGTGCTGTAAGAGCACAACATTCAAGCTAGCACCACACTGCTTCTTTCACTGTGCAAATCCCCAGTCCATCAGCCTGGATCTACCAGTGTTTTGCCGATGTGATTGACCATCTTGGCCAAATACATCTGATCAACACCCATTCCAGGCAGGCATCATACTCCCTCATCTTCCTCTAGGATCCCCACTAGGAGCCCTGACACAACTCTCCCTGGTTTTCCACCTCCACTGGTTTTCCCAGCCCAGGGAAAACCACATGCTATAGCAACAGGGCAGACGCTTGCAGTCTTCTCACACAGCGCCTTACATTGGCAGGGCGTTACAAAAAGCAGACACAAATCTTCCCTTGCAATGCTGCGAGCTCCTGAAGCTGGCCCAGAGCAGCCATCATGCCTCTACTGCATGGAAGCAACAAAAACCAGAGAAGGACTCAAAAGGGAAGAGGGAGAGAGAGGGATTCTCAGACAGCTGAAGCTGCAGCCATGGATCCTCGTGCTTCACAGCTTACCTGAGTCAGGCCTGCAGGTGCCCTGAACATAGGACAGCTTTTCTCAAGCTCTGTTGGTGCATTTCACAAGAAAATTAGGACGTGCTGCTCCTGGTTCTAAGTGTGCAACTTTACATGGAAAGGCAAAATAACCAGTCTTATGATGCATGTATCAGAATAGGTTTTAGAATCATATTTTTAAGTTTTACTTTATGGGATACTCTTTATAAGCAGGTGATGGTGCATTTGAGGAAACATCTGTGCATTTATATGTGCAAGTTTCCTCTATATTTCACCTCTGTAAAATTGAGTCCAAATGGCAAGAAAGATAAGGTGAAGCCTTCCCTTTACCCACAGATAAACACAGTATGATTAAAGTATTCTTCCAGCATCGTAATTATTCAGGCAATAATAGAAAAGGGTTGTCTCTCCCTCCAATGTGGGGAAGATGGAATTCAGTTGCACTTTTCTCCAGCTTTCTGGGTTCCCTCAGTGTTCACCACCTTCAGTGTCACAGACGTATCTCCGTGCCACCTGCGACACATTACATTGCAAGCCAAATACACTATCTAAGGATTTTATATGGAATAAAACTGGTGGGAAGGACTGAAGAAGAAGCAGGCAGCTATTACACATAAAGCTGAAAGATATGTTAGTGGCAAATATGAGACCATGTTTTCCCGAAGTTCAGACAAGAGTCCTTAAGACTACAAATGCTTGTATTGAATTTCAGTATTTGAGGCACCACACAGAAAGGCTTTCATATATAAAGATCCATCAAATATGTCATCAGTATTATGTTACAAATGATTGAAACTAAACCACTTCACATAAGTAATGAAGATACTTTCCCAGCATCATTTCTCAATTTAAGTTACTATTGCAACTGCAGCATGACTTAAAACTGTAGGGTCAAAGAATATTATATAGTAGGGCAGGTGGTTCAATGAGATTTTCATGGTATAAAGAAGTATCCTAAGTGAAGCCACTGGAGAGCCTTGCTATAAACACATTTTAGTCCAGAGGTAAATTCTCTGAAGAGTCATAAGCACCTGAAGACAAAGGGAGTAAAATAAATAATGTCTCCTCAACCATAACTTTTGAATACTGGGAGAGCTATTAAAATAAAATGCCATGACAGTTTATCAGGTGAAAAAAACTGCAACCTTTATGTTTTCACCTCCTTTTTCAATCAGGGTCTTCCATCTGTGAGCATGGCAGTGATTAATTTTCCTTGCTACACCTAGAAGATGTGCTGCTACTCACTGAGCGCCCTATGCCATGGCACACAGAGAAAGCAAAGAGAACAGCAGGTTGGTAATTCACTGGGCCCCACAGAAGAAAACATTTAGGCCTTTTAAAGCAATGTGGAGCTGGGGGAAGGGAAAAAGGAAGCACAACTCATTAAGGCTGAAGCAGAAGGGACCAGGTCAGGAAAAACCAAAAGGGATGTCCAGGAAAGCCTGGGACATGACTACCTAGTTACTTTAAGGCAAAGATTCTTTCAGAAGAGGAAGATGGTCCCTACTTCAGACAGACAGCCTGCAGTGAATGGGATACAGCTCACCACTCTTCAGCAGCCCTGGGCCCCAGAGTGCCCTCCAGCTACCCCTGCTCAGGGGTAGAGTCCTTCCTGAAAGACTGGACTCACCCAGAACCATTGCCTGGATATCCCAAAGCACTGGCAAAACAAAAGACTATGGGATCTATGCTGTAAAGTCAACAGGGAAACAATGAGATTCAAAGAAAAGTACTGAAATAAATAATGAAATTTTTTTGATTGAGCAAATTGTTAGAGATATGCTCCACCAGGAAAAACTTGTAACAGTCCTCTCTTGCATCTTTCTTTCATTCTTAAGTATCTTTCCTTTCTTTTTTTTTTTTTTTTAAATTGAAGAATTTTCCAGGCTTGTTTTCTTTATATTAATCAGATTTCTTCAGAAGTTACTGTCCTGTAGTGTTAGGAATTTCCAAGACAGGAGAAACAAGTGAAAAAAATGAAAATAAACCAAACACATTGCCCTCCTGAATGGCAATGTCCAAAGTTGCATGTCTAACAGTGCTCTGTATCCCTGGCATTAAAAAATCCCTCTGTAGATATTCACATTCCTTGAACAATACATCATTGATCACACTTCCTATTAGAAAGTGCTGGGGAACATTTTAAGTGTCCAACAATATATTCCTTTGTTTTCATTTTTCCTGTTCGAGCAGAACTTCAATATTAATCTGTCTTTGGGTTGCAGTGGGATTTTCAAGAGCTCTCCTTGGCCAATTTACTCCCATGGACTTCAACTAAAACCAGGATGATGAGCATATCTGAAGAACCTATACTAGAAGTAAACTTGACTAAAAGGGTAAGTTCTTGAGCCAAATTTGGAAGCTGTATCCACTTACATTAGGAATGTATTTGACATCCTGGTAACAATTATTTCCATATTTAACAGTTTAGGATGGGTGCCCAGCTGAATTTTCTTTATGAAAATACAGGCATGGATACCACTGAGAGTATCTTGAAACCTCAAGTCTGAGAAAAAGAGCCTGAAAGTGCTCTGGTCAGTTCCAGGAAGGATGTGCCCTGTCTTCTCTGCATGTATTGCTACATGTAAGTCAAGTAAAGTACAAATCAATAGCACCATTTTAAAGGCTCTAAGATGTTTTGCCTTCAACTCTGCTTTTTTCTCTCACCTGACCAAGTGTGGAAACAAAAGCAAGCCTTCACAGGCAGAGGTCAAAACAATGCATGTGTCTCCTTTCCCCTTCCTTCCACTTCATCCTCTGAAGGAGAAAAACCAGTATCCCCCCTCTGAGAAAGCACTCATTTCCATGCCTGCCACAGTACAGCTGAGAAAAGGCAGTGAGACAGAGACTAAGAAAAATACAAAGCAGAAAAAGAATATATTTCATCTGAGATGTCATACAACACAGGTAACATTCAAGGGTGGGAGAATAACTATGTCATTTTCAAAAGCCCAGGAGTGTAAAGAAGCACAGGTCATCATTATTAAAAGGCTGAAGTGGATTGCACACTGCTTGAAAAGCTTAAGAAATCTTCTCATTTACAAGTAAGAATTGTAAATGATCACAATGCTTTATAATTTGACCCCATCTAAATAATTCAATATTCACTGTGTCTGATGTAAAGCAGACTTCCATTGCAAATGTATTAAATCCAAAGTAATTAATGCTGAAACCTGTTCTCCAGTAAAATAATGCAACGTCGTTTAACATTTTCTCCCCCTGAATATATGGTTATATTCTGGTTATAGACAGTTACAGTCTTCCAGTGAATTCTTGTGCTGTGTTACAGTGCTGCATCTGCAATATATTCTCCTGAGACTGGAAAGCTAGCATACAACTCAGTGTAAATGTCAGCATTTGCTCAGGACTAGTAATAACAGAGATATGTGGCTGAAGAATAAGATGCTTCTCTAAAGCCCTAAAGATTTAAAAGGAAATTATGATGTTCTTCAGAGGAAAAGATGATGTTCTTCAAAAGTTCCTGGATCAGAATTGAAACCCAATACTAGTCTTGGACACAGACCCTGTGCTAATAAGAGTGTTTTGTCAGAGTAATTGCCAAGTAGATGTTCAAAAAAGATAGCTCCTAGCTAACTTGGAGGTGTCCAGATGTTAAAAATGGGTTTTACAATTCCCATACCTTTTCCCAAAGACATCAGGTTTTAACTATTGTGTTTAATTATTGTTCAATCTCAGCAAAACAAAGTTAGTTTAGATAACTGGCAGTTACTGTGGCATTATCTATTCAGCTTTGCTTGACCGCCGTCAACAGGAATAAAGCCATGAGACACCCTGACCCTCTTTAATTAATTCATTTCTCTTCCAGCTTTAAAGATAAGGAACCACCAGCCATTCCTGTACCCTAACTACAGACACAAATAGCCAGGCATTGCTGCCACCACCATCAGCAGTAATTATTCAGCATTGCAGTTATAGGCGTGCACAGGAGCCAGATCGCTCGGGAATGCTCCACCCTGAGGCACACAGCAAGTCTCTTCTCAAACCCAAATACAAGGTACAGGCTGAAAAACCAAGCTCTTAGGAGGGTGAAAGAAGCAGCTGGGATGAAGGTATCCAATGCTTCCCATGAAGGAAAGAGGGCAAAGAGACCTGGGTTTTATCACAGCACAATAAAAGAGAGGAACTGAAGAGGACCCCTGAGGAAAGCGCTGATGGCGAGATGGTGGTACTGGGCTGAAATGTGAAAGCCAGGTAAAAGGCATGAATTGCCATTTGCATGAAGGAAATCGCAGTGCAGAAAACTAATGAGGATTGAACAAGTTGATGCCTCCCAGCCCACTGTCCTGCTTCCCCTAAAACTACACAGCAGAGCACAGGCAGCATCAGCACCACCTAACCCTGTACTTAAGGAGTTGTGACAAAAACTTTTTCAAAATGTTCTTCCAGTCTCTTGTTACAAAAGAAACTTAAATTCTGATTGAGAAGATACTGTTGGCAACATTTAATGGAGAGAGAGCTTTCCAGTTCTTCCATCAGCAGCATCTAATAAAGCATGTTCTGGGGAATTTCCAATGGGAGTAGAAGTAGGCCAGCCAAAACATCGTAAAGAAAATATGAGGAAAGATAAAAATCCCACCACTTGAAGGACAAGACTTAAGCTGCCTTCATTGCAACTGTGGTAGCAAGAATTTTCTAAACCAGCATTTTTCCTTTGCTTAATTATGCAAAATATGTTTGGTTGGGTGTGGGAAGAGAGGAAATAAGGGATTGCTTGTGTTTACCATTAACAAATAAAGCAGTTTTCTAAGCATGGTAGTTCAGTAGTAACCATAGAACAAGACTGGGACAACCTGAAAGGCTCCAGCAGCATCAGAGGGAATCCAGACTAAGGGGAAATTCCCTCTTCTCTTGATTTCAATAAGAGAATGGATGGTGAAGAGAGGGCAGAATTCCTCACTCATTGTTTATAAAGTAAAACTTGTAGCAACGTTAACATACAGGTCGGGGTAAAGCAGTCAGACTCCCAAATAAAGGAGTTTAAAAACCACATTGGTTTTGCTAATAATAAATCACTCTCTTGTACCTGCATGGATTGTGCACAATGTCAACAGTTTTGAAAAGAAGAAATTCCTTTCACTTGAACCTCAGCTGATCTTTCTTAGCTTATGGAGTATTTGTGAGTGCTGCTGATAGTGTTTTGCCACACACATACAGACTGAAAGCCCCTGAACTGACAAAGAGGACACCGACTGCCTCTTTATTGTTCCTAGAGTACAATAACAGAAGCCATGAAAAATCTGTCTCCTACAAATTGTCTTGTCAAAGGTAGAGGCTTCCTTTCTCAAAAAAATGTAATTCACAAAATGCTTTTGAATTGTAGCTTTTCATTTCCACTCACATTTAACTGACTCATCCAAAAGAAATATCTTTGGAAAACAATTTATTTTCTTTCACATATATACAATCACTAATATTTTGGCTTGTCTTAGCATTCTGTTCCTCTAAAAATAAAAACGGAATGATTAAATTGAAACAACTGCTTGTCTATAAAACCTCAGTGAAATTCTCCAGGAACGCTCATGCTTACCTGTAAATAAAAAGACTCATAGAGAGAAAAGTCTTTTTGTATAAAATCCCATCATTTAAGCATTATGCCATTATATATTGTGTCTCTTAATTAGGAAAGCATCCTTAGAGCTTACTATTTTATTTTAAAAGCAAGTAAGCATTTTTGCCATAATCATAAGACTGGAAAACAAATCTTTGTGTTTTATGATACAAAATTTACCCTACAATAATTAAAGAAAAGTGAAAGAGATGCTTCTTTGTTATCTTGGGTAAATTACTATAATCATATTGGAAATGCAATAGGTTTTCCAGTACCTGTTTTATCAACCTCCCTCAGAACGTTGCCTTAGTGCTAATTTGAAGTGTCGTTCCCAAATCTCAATTTGTTTGTAAAACTAATCTCAATACCAAAAGGATATAATTTCTGGAACAGTCTTTGCAGTGTGAAAACCACAGAAAATAGGGTTAGAATACAAACAATACCTGTATCTGTAATGTTCTATTATCATGTCAATTATTTGGCATTAGTAAATGCAACCAGAGTTTTATTCACCTCATGTTCCCACTGCTCAGGGCTGTGCATCTGACATTTGTGCATTTTGTCCATTTGCCTATAAGCTATTAAAATGTTTCTTGATAGAAAATGCTTTTTTTTCCTTTTTTTTTTTCAGATGGAAAAAAGGAAAATAAATTATGTGACATTTTCTATAATAGCCATCAGATGTTTCACAGTAAACATATTATATTAAACAATCAGGGGCTCTGAAAACCTCATCATCATGTCCATGAATAAGGATGGAGTAGCAGACATCCTAAATTTAAAATATCAGAGGCACAGACACACACTCTGCCAGCTGGCCATTTCTGCCAACAGTGCACATTTGCATTGTGACTGCGTATCAGATGGTAAAACAGAGCCACACAAACCACTCTGCCTCCTGCTTGCTACGAGGGATCCACCTCCTCACCCAGCACTCACTCATCTGCATCCCATGAGGCTGTAGGATGGAGGGTGAGGAGTGAAGCAAACCACAGACGATGCTTTATGGCATCGAATGAGGGGAATAGCGCAGTGCCAGTGCTTTTAAAGTCTTGTGTTTTGTCATGCATTTGGCACTGCTTAGGCTGATTCATACACAAAGAATAAAAAACCAGTAAACAATCGTGTTTGATGGTCATTTTTATGTCTGCAGAAGCACTTCCCTGGTTTTGCTGCGCTGGCTGGCCTTGTGATTGTGGCCAACAATATGTCCCAGACCTGCTCTGGTCTTGATCTTCCCAGGCATGGTCAGAACCACTGTGGTTGAGACGACTGTGTAGTCCCACCCCAGTCACAGGTGATGGGAAAGAAAACAAGTACCCTCCGTGCTTGGCTGCCATATGCAAGGCCCCTGAGCTTCACAGAAGAGGGTGGAGCTGCTATGTGACTCTCCTTCATCCTGAAACACATCCTCAACATCTCAGATGAAACCACAGCTGACAAGCAGTGAAGGACCCCAAACCTGAGACATTAAGGTCTGGTTCAGCTGCTGGTCACAGCTGGGAACAGTTGTTCACAAGTTGCACTCTGCTTGGGTCACTTCGAAAGAAACCTGCTTACAGCTGGGAATAACAGTAGAAGTCATAGAGTTACTTTTCTAGAAGGCATGAACAATTCTTTTTTTTCCCCTTTTCTCTTTTTTTTTAGTATTTTTCTCAGCATTTTCAAATTTCCTTGTCTGGATTCAGGGCAGTTTCTGCTTCTGGTAACTCAGGAGTTCCATCATGCGCTTCCAAAACTTAAGATTCAGTCCTCAGGCTCTTCCAAGCTCAGCACATACAGATAAATGAGTTTATGTGCTTTAGTGCAAAATACTGATGTGGTTAAAAGTTAAACTCCACCTGTGGTGATTTTCTGAACTGGGGTAAGACTGTTGAACTAATGTCAGAAATAAGTCTTCACCCTTTACGTTAGTAAGCCTACCCTTCATGATGTAAATATACATTTATATTAGATATACAATTTTCCTTCCAATTTTCCTTCCTAAAACAAGCTTTGTGAGAAGTTGTTTTTAACTTTGAGGTATCTCAATTGATTTGGATTTATCTTCTTCCTTTTCACAGTCCAATAGCGTATTTTATATTTCTGGTGAAATTACTAACGGTAGTTAGCTATCTTGCTAAGGTGTCAGATGATATTACTAATATCACTGTAGCAGTAAAATGTTTTCCTTCAGGGTTATACTATCATTAGCATGAGAAATAGTATTTACCGGCAGCACTTGCAAGAAAATTTAAGTAAAAGCCTGCCACTTCATCCTTATTTTAAGCTTTGACATTTTTTCAAGCTGACCACAGTTGATCTTTGAGATAAGACATAAGAAAGCTTTTCAATTGAGAAAATACATTATTGCTGAGCTCTATTGAGAGTATAAAGTGGGCAAAGAATTGCCATCATCTGATCATGCTGTTCATAAGAGAACTGTAAATCTCCCATATTTTAGAAGATCCAATTTAATTTAAAAATTAATAACACTTGTGAAAATCAAGATATGTGTCTGCACAATTCCTTTCTTTAAAGGTCCATTTTGGTTTATTTCCTCTTCTTTTCCTTTCTTTCTCTATCACATTTGCAAGAGATTTTTCTGTGAGGGCTAGAAATACCTTTTCTTTTATTACTTTTTCATTTGTCTTCTTGTTCTCTGATACTGTGCCCATATTAGTTGGTATGTTCTGTCTCCCACTTGTAAAACAAAAGGAATATTAGCTAGCCTGATAATAAATTCCCAGTAGATGAAGAACAGCTATGTCACAATCAAATGGCTTTGCAAAGGGCAGAGCTGGCTTTCATAGGTACACACGGACAGAAGTGCATAGAGGAAAGAAGGAAAGAAAAGAAAGGAAAGAAAGAAAAGAAAGAAAGGAAAGAAAAGAGAGAGAAAGAGAGAGAGAGAGAAAGAGAGAAAGAGAAAGCAAGAGAGAAAGCAAGAAAACAAAAAAGAAAGAGAGAGCCCTGAGGCAGTAGGCTGATACACAAAATGTTACTTTTGATGCTGAATGTGAATTCCGTTATTAAGACATTCTGTTCCCTGAAATATGACTAATTTTTTGGCTGTGCAGAAATACATGAATCTTAATAATGCCTTCTTGTGGTCTGAGAAAGATAAATTTGGGAAAACACCATCAAAATAAGTGACAGTCTTTATTACAGAAGTCTTTCTCTTCTCTCTCTCTTTCTCTCTCTCTCTTTACAGAGTGTCTGGGCACTTGCTTTGCAAATGAGTTTATATGTGCATTTAATTGCAAGCAAAACCTATGGAACTTTTCAGTGCACAGCTAGACCCCCCCCTCATTTCTAGCAAACATAATCAAACCCCAGCTGTATTCCACTAAAACCAAGCTAGTTTTCTTTCATTTTCAAAGTCAAACTGTAAAACACACACAAAGCAATAGAGATGATAAAAACCAGAAGTTTCTGAAAAATGTTCTTTTTCAAAATGTCCATTGTGATTGAAACAAAAGAGTTTTGATTCACACCTACAGGAGAGCACATGATTCTAAAATTTTCACTACTCCTGCTTGAACCAGTGGAGGCATACTCAGGTACTTTGGCACAGGTGTATCCTGCAGTCACCAACACTCGTCCTACCAATGACCCCCTGAAACATACGAGCATGCTGAAATAGCTAAACTGGGTGAAATAGCTAAACTGGGTGTGCCAAGAGCTTGCCTACATACATACTCCATCTGCTGTCTCGAACATTGCTTCCCTCTCTCACAGTCCCAGTGAGAAAACTTTTTAACTCCCAGACTAAGCTCTGACCTCCCTGTTAGTCTGAACAGAGCCACAAAGAGAGGCAAAGGCAGCAAAGCCTCGGCTAGCAGGTAAAGTCACTGCTCTCTTTCCTTCCAGAAAGCACCATCTGCTCTTTCAGTAAAGAAGCACTGTAGCTTATTATGATGCCATAAACTTAATTTCACCCAAAGTCTCGATATGCTGTACAGACCAACAGTACAAACAGGGAATTCCATGCTGCTACCAAGCTGTGCATGAACTGCTGGTAATGAATAGGCAGAGCTAGAGAGACACCAAATGTGTAATGCCCGGGTAGTTCAAGGATAAACATCATCTCCCTGGGGATTCATGCAACACCTTTGCCAAATGTTTAATCTAATGTGGAACAGAATCTTTGGGGGTAAAAAAAATCGCTCCATTCCTCCTGTAATAGTCATACTCATGCTCATCTCTTGAATCCATGTCTTATCCTGCAAAACCTCCTTTTCCCCGGCATGTCTGAGAGATTCTGGAGGTGTTTTTCATAACCAGCTCCTATAACAGCATGCTGGAGTAGAGGTTTAGCTCCCTAACCAATGGCTTCTAGGTTTTATAGGGTATTTGAGGGGTCTGCATGGGGCTGAAAGACAAGGCATGGGATTCCCAGGAGTACCAAAAGGGTGCAGTACTTTAAATGCAGGTAGGCATCCTGAGATGGCAGCACAGTTGTTAGAACAGCAGACATCCACTGTAACACCAAGATACCTAAATTTGCCGCGAAGGAGCAAGCAGGGATGTTGTTACAACTGGTATCAAAACTGGCACCCTGTGTGTGAGGCACTCGTCATAATTTTCAATATCTAACAGTAGGCAGACACCTTCAGTGATGGGAAAACCACTCAAGAGATCGTGAAATATGTTAGAGTCAGTGAAAAACTCACTGACAGCGAGAGGCAGTGAAAAACAATTGCTCCCAGTAACAGTGGAAATACTTCATGCTGAAAAACGAACTTGTTATCATCTCACACAGAAGATGTGATAGTCATCCCATGTCTCAAAGTACACTTGCCACACAAAATGTCCTGTCTCTCCTGACTGAAGCCCAATCATCCATTTCAGGCCAGAAATTGCAGAGAAAGCACCTGCTGCCCTCAACAAAAATGTGACAATATCACAAACCTGAAGCCTAGAGAATGGCTCAACACCACCAATATTGTCATACCTATATATGGCACTACTTGTTGAACCCTTCTGCAACCTCCTTCATATTAAACCTGCTGTTTGAAAAACACAAAGCACACTGGAAGCAAAATACATCTACAAGTTCAGAACTCTAGAAATCATGGCTAGAATCCAGTTCATTTTTATTAGATAAGACTGTCCTAAATTTCCAAAGCGGAAGGAACAGGAGGATCTGCAAAAAACTGTATTTGGTCTACAAGAACTCAATGCCATGTGTTCCCTGGAGTTGATGTTTCAGATGAGCTCAGGGCTAGCCCCAGGTACAGAATGACCATTCGCACCTGGAGCATTGTTGGGCCAACACTTGACTGCACATTTCTGCTCAGTTTTATCTGAAATGAACCCAGTGCATGTTCAGCACAACCACACCACGACGTAAATCAAAGCACAGCAAGTGGCGACAACTAGGGGATTTGTGTTGTACCAGGAGCCCCTTTCTAAGCTCAGATGCCAACTTTTCAGAGAAATATCCTTGGCTGAGAGCCTCTCTCTCTCTCTCTCCAAGGGTTGCATGAAATCTCCCTGCCTTCAGAGGGCTGCCTCAGCTGCTTATCTTAGCTCAGGAAATGGAAGCTTTCTTCAGAATGGTGGCCTGTTGGTGAGAAGTTTTTTATTCAGTTAACAATTCTCTGGCTAAAACATGCGCTGTTGAAAAATATCAAATTTACAGTGTGGAAAAAAAAAACAAAACAAAACAAACAAATCTCTGCAGGCTCTGCCAAGAACGAGTGATATTACCTTTGCTTCTGCAAAGCTGTTGGCAATTTTTGTAGTATTTTAAGACTTTTTCTTCAGAATGTCCAAAATAAAATCAGCACAGAAGGAAGTGCAGGAGAAGACTTTTCTGCTGGTCAGTGCCTCTCAAGGTTAGAAGGTTAACCGGGAAGTTAACCACAGGCAGAGTACCTCTGACATGCTCCCAGAAAGTCTGCCTTTTTATTGGTATTCTTGGCTGCTCCTGACTGTAGCAACGGATCAGAGAAATCGCAGAATTCTGAAAAGCGACTCATCCTGTCTGAATGACAGGTATTCATATTGGAGAGGATCCGCCTGTGCCCATTCAGATCCTCATTCAAAAGCCTTTATCTGCAAAAGTCATTCTTGGTAAGATCATTAAAAATCAAATAATCAATACTTACCTCAAAACTAAATCAAAAACTACAGAAGCAGGTAAAATATTTGAACATTCATCTCCATTTTATTTTGTTTGCGCTTATTTCTGGCTCCAGAAAGAACTTAAAAACAGAGCTTTTAATGGACACCCTCTCCTGAAAGAAACTGAGTTTCTCTTAAATTTTTGCTCAACTGTTCACCCCGAACTCAGGTCAGACTGAGCTCTTCCCTGAGGATTAAGGACACACCTGCCTGATAAAAGGAAGCACTGAGGGCAATATGAGCACGAGTTACCTCACCTCTTCAATGCAGAGAGCAGATCTACAGAGTGCTCAGAGTTTGATAAGAGAACACCTTCAGAGAATGTTTTACTATTCATCAATTTTTACAAAGGACTTTGCAGATGAAAATCAGTTCTTGAATACGTGTTATTTTAAGTCACTATGAGGTGAGGAGCACTCAAATACAGGAGCACGGAAGAGAGCCCGAAAATTCTGCATGCAAACCTGAGTTGAGGAGCAGAAAACAACAGTTTCCAAAAAGTGGGATGGAAGCTAACTGTTTCCACAGGAGCTGCTCACAGATGAAAGTGAAAAAAGAGGCAGAGAAAGAGGGAAAAATGAAAGAAAGCTACAATCGGCTAAGCCTTGCAGAGAAAAGATAAGGGCAGCAGAAAAGAAGAATGATTTAATGCTAGCTAAAGTGATTACAGAGAACAAAAGGGCTCTTATAAATTCACTGTGGCTGTGAAGGGGGAAGAAATACAAGTGAGAAATTATGACTGTTAATAAATAAGGAGGGAAACAATACAAAATAGTACCGTAAAGTGGCTGAGCACATGACTGATATCTTAAAAATCCTGAGTCTTTGATAGAAGAATATTTTTCAAAGAGGCCCAGGTAATTAGGAAATCAGTAGATTCTTGTAAACATTATATTCAATACATTAAAAAAGAAAAAAAAGCAAGAAAACGTAAGTCACTTATTCCAGTGACTTAATTTCATCAAGGAACTCTTTTTGAATGAGTGGCTTTTTTCAGCTCTACAAAACTGGACAGCATCCAGGAAGGGATAATATTGGTTTTGTTTAAGCCCTTTAGCAAAGCATAAAACTACCAATAAAAAAATATATATAAATCAAGAAAAACAGTAGCTTGTCAGTACGTAATACTGAATGTCATTTTGTCTCGGACAAACCCTATTATCACTGTAAAATACAATCAGTTTTCAACATAGTCCTGTGGAACCTATCACTGAAGCCCTTTAAATCACATTTTTTAATATAGATAACAACTAAAACAAATTAATAAATTTGAATTTGATAAAGCTTGACCATCATAATGTAATATTAGAAACTTAAAACTTTTTCAGATGCAAAGATTCCACTGCCCCGGTGAACACAGACAATGTGTGCGGACTGCAAGCATGAAGCCACTTCTGAAAGCAGAGATTTGACCAGGTTTTGTGTCTGGCACCTGCTAGTCAGACTCCGTGGCAGACTAAAACGCACAGGTGATTTCTCCACCCAGTGGACAGCCACACAGCCCATGCTGCTTGTGCATGGCCACAGCCGACTTCCTGGCTGTGCTGTGTGTGCCCAGGCACGGGCACCCACCATTCACCTTGCAGCAACTCTGCCAAGCCCTCTCCTCTGCAAGTCACACACTGCGGGATTTGCAGATACAAGGCAGAAAATACAGCTCAATATATCCTTACATGACATCCCTCAGGTAGCAAAAGTATATGAGTAGTTACCAGCAAAATATTGAAATTGGAGGTGACTTCTGCAGACTTTACTGCAGAAGAGGAATGAAAGGGAAGCTTCAGAAAAATTAGGAGCTTCCTCTCTGATTTTCATGTATTCATACAAAAAGAAAAGGGACCAAATATATTAGAAATTACTTGAAGGTTTTAAGGAGCTCAGTTCTGTACAAGAGGAAACAAAATGTGACCAAAAACCAGAATAAAATAGAAGACTATAAAAATATTAATTTATTTTAGCTCAGTGGAAAGAGCATCCATAACTGAGCCCTGGTTTGTAAATGCAAATAGAGCAAACTATAAAATATGCAACACGATTAGCATACTTCAAAGCATGTGGGAAGCCATTCATCACTGAGACAAAAGGCTCCAACTCAGGAAACAGCACTCAGACTTGGCAGTGGTGTCCTGAGCAAGAACTCAGTGCAGACAGTGGGGAAATCAGCTTTGCCTTACGGACAACCAAATACTCCAAAGTCAAAATCACCCCTGGCATCTGTATGCCTGAATTGTCATGATTAATTAGTAAAACTCCTTTGACATCGCCTGGGTGCTTCTTAGAGACCTCGAAGTGCAGAGGAAGAGACTCCTCTCCCCAAGGCTGCCCAAGTACCTTGGCCAGGAGTTGGTGCCAAGCAGGAGCATATGAGTGGCGGGCACAGTGACCAGAGCAAAGCCGTGAGGTCCCTCTAGTCAGGACACAGGAAGAAGTACAGAAAAGCCCCAAGTCTTCCTTCCTTTGTCTGATAAAAAAAGCATCGAATGAATGGATGTAATCAACAACACCATCGAGGCCCCTGCAGCCCAGGTCAAGGGGAGAGGGCTGGGTGAGAAGGAGAAAGGAGAGTGAGCATGGCAGAAGTGTGAGCAGAAAGAGACAGGAGAAGGATAAAAAGAAAGGGAATCTGCTTGGCTAGGGGAAGAGTTATGGGAGGCCTGAAGACAAAAGAGCAAGAAATTTAAGCTAGAGGCAGTCAAAGGTGTCAGCACAAGGATTCAGAGAGGGAGGTAATAAGGTCACCCTGACAGGCAAGAACGGGGATATTGACGGCTGCCTTTCACGGGGCTTTGAAGCAGGAGGTGGAGGTGTCAGCAGAGATTACAATAAGTGAAACGGGAGGCAACACATAGATCTTGGTTTTTCTGTTGGAACAGGGACAAAAGGCCAGCCAGGGTAAATGTTTTTCGGGAGTAATTATCAGGATTTAATCAGACCCTAAATGTGCAGGTCACAGAGGTGGTGGCAATGGTGCTGAGTTGCAGATGTAACACCAGCAGATGAGAGAAAGGGAGCTTCCCTGTGCTTCCTGGGATTAGGTTTGGGAAAGGGGTTGTGCTTAAGAAATGGTAATAACAAAGAGAAGCCCACTCCAAGCCTGAATGGACCTCAATATCTGGTTGTGACAGGCTTCCCACAAAGATTGCCTGGGAATGCTACAATCCTTCACTGTTCCCCATACACACAACGCTGTCTGCTACTGTTATTTCAGGAAACAGCATCAGCAGAAAGTGATGGAGAACAGCAGAGGAAAGAAACCCTATGAGAAATAAAATTCAGGCAAGAGGAAGGATCTTTGGTGAAAAAGAAAGCAAATCAAGAGGAAGGGAAGCATACTGTGAAACTGAGAGTCTGACCCTGAGTCCATAAAAATGTAATGCTCACATAAGCTGGCTGGAGGCTGGGGTATAGATGGACAATTGACCAAAAGATATGCATGAAGATATTGCATTAAAACAACCAGCAGAAGAGTAAATTACTGAAGGGCATGGGGAGATAAAAAAAAAAAAAAGCCATACTCTGGAAATACATTTTTTAAGCAAAGGCAAGTTACAATGACTCAAAGCTACCACAGTGAAGTGACTGATTGCAAGTACAAAGCTCAGATCAGGTTATTTGTCCAGATCATTAGAAACCTCAGTGAGAGAAATTCACAGAGAAGAATTCAGGAAAATTCTGTGTTTGAACAAAGGAAGACAGGAAAGGTGAGGCAGCCTTAAGGATTCAGAAAATGACTATTTGTGGGGAGGGAAAAGGGTTTTTTGAGGACAGAAGGAATTGATGGCGCCTGCTCTGAAGAAAGCGTGCAGGCATATGACCTGAGAGTGCAGATGACAAACTGTGGCAGAGGAAAGCAGGAAAAACAAGAAAATATTTCCAGCAATGGGTCCCTGGGTGGTCCTGAGATTTCTTCTGTGGAGGCACATGGCTGACACATATGCCAGGAATAAGGCAGAGCTGGGATGCTTTAACACACAGTGCTGAGAGAGTAAAATGGTGGCCCAAGGTTAAAGATGAACTGGGCAGAAATGAGAGGAGAAGCAAATTAACAAGAGCAGTGAGGGGAAGGATGAGATTGGGAATTAGATGTCAGGGATTTTGACAGACGGAAGGTCACAGAAAGGACAGGTGAGGATGGGCAGGTGGGATGGGAATAGGGGTTTTGAAAGAAAAGTGGTGGTGGTGGTGGTCAGATGAAGGAACTGGGTTAGTGGGAGGTCAGAGAGTGACTGCCTCCCCCTCCCTGAGGTGGAAAGGGTGGATATAAATGTGTCATTTGCTCAGTATTTCATGCCTCTGTGTCAAAGGGCAGGATCTTTAATAGCACAAGCATTAAAAAGCGTGGCAGGTTGGAGGAGGTTTTTTGGGGTTTCTACCCACACAGGACAAAATAAATGCCTACATTTTGCATCCTTATTTTTTTTTTCCATGACTTAGTACAAAGCTGCATTTGAAAAAAACACCACCAAACATTTAAGGAAGTTTACAGCTACGTAAATAGATAACAGCTCACCTTGACAGATAAAAGCATCACAGCAGTTCAAATGCCTCTAAGTGTTGGTGTGAACAAGAGTAACTTGATTTTAAACTATCATTATTTTCAGCATTTATTGTAGTCCTTTCTTGTTTTACTGCATTTCTATTGTATTCAATAAAAAACACATCACATGTCTGGAAATTTAGCACCTACACACCTAGCACATTTTTCCTACAAAGGAGATGGATTGATAAAACTTCCCAGTATAATGGCAAGATATGTATTCTACACACAACCTCCTACTTACTTTAATTATGAAGAGAGTGAGTGACATGGGTATGAGGTGGTCCTCTGGCTGAGGTCAGTGTTGATGGAGTGCACAGCAGTGTAAACAGGAGGACATTATGGAGCTCAGCTGGCACACAGGAGAGCTTACAAACACTCATAAATTGGTTAAGATGTGGTCAAACTAACTCTGGGGATAGAAAAAAACCTGTTAGAAGAAGCTTCAGGAAATTATGGACGATGCATTAAAAGCTGCCTTTTTGTTTATAGAGTTTTTGAATTTTAGTAATGTTTTGAGATTGAAGTTTAACCTTCAAAGTCTTGTCTTTAAATACCAGCTGGTAAAAATCAATAACTTTAGATTACAAAAGTCACGGCATGGTTTTATAAATGCTATTTTCTTGTTTAGTGAAAGTTAGTTGCTTAACTGAACACCAAATTTCTCTGGCAGTCCTCTGTGGCCTTTCTCTAAGAGTTCCTCATTTTTTGAGCCCCAGCCATCACTTCTCAAGAACCAGCAGGGAGACACTCAATTCTGCAAATAATGACTAAGTGAAAATAAAATGCCACGTTAGCACCCTGAGCCTCCCTGACACACATTGCTCTAAACAAAATGGAAGATGTTGATCAGAGACTTCACGGTTGTATTTTGCCCTCTCAGACATTTCCATGAGCTGGATTAATATGCCCCAACATCGTGGCCGTCGGTTTGCCTGCGCTGAGAGAATGACAGCATCTGCAGATACGCACCACTGCAAACACCCACGATTCCTTATCAAACCCGCACACAGAAAGAGCTGCGCCTCCTACTCAAAAACTTTGTTCCCCTTAAAGTACACATTTCCCTTGCAAGATGCCAGCTGCTTTATTAAGCCTATTTATAGATAAGTAAAATGAATAGCAGATGGCCTGTGCAGATTAGGATTTTGAGGCATGCTGCAACCCATAACGTCTTGTCTTTGACGCGGCTAACGTGGACCAGGAACAGCCATCTGCGACCTGGAACGCTCCGCTCTGAATTTTCTCCATTAGCAAATGCAGCAGTGGCCCTGGCTAAGAAGTATTGATCAGAAATCTTGATGGATTATTCTAGTTTTGATCAAGGCAGAGGGAGCCACATGGCAAGGGAGCAGCGCTGCTGGGAACTGAACCGATTCTGGCAGGTTCTCCCCTCCACTGACTCACTGATTACTCTTCTTGTCTTCCCAGGTACCTGGGCAGCTCCCACATAGTTTTTCCTGCCATAATAACTCACCAGAATAGTCTGCTTATTGAACAGATAGCTTTAAACATCTTTACGAGCAGTCCTCTAAAAGCAGCTCTTAGCGTTAAAGAAAAGAACTTTGTGTCTCTCCCAACTAAACTTTTTCTAAAAGCCAGAGTGAATAGCTACGATGAAGGTGAGAGCAAAACCTTTTGAACAATAGTGTTCAATTTTTAAAGTAAAAATTAAAATGCTAATTTGAGCATGGTGCCTTTCTATTCTTATTCCACTTATACACAAACTCCCTAAATTGTAACTAGCTTACGGGGGCGGCATTTATAATTAACTCATTTTCCTGACAGGTTTATTCTTGTACAGTATGTAAATATTCATTTAAGACTAAGTTCTCTGTGATGTATGGTATCCCAAAGTAAATTGATACTGGAGGCTCAGGAAGGTTGGACTTGGAAAAGGCTAATAGACACATTTTTGTTATGTCGACAAGAGAGAAATGCAGATCTGGTTCATCATTTCAGCTGGCTTTTGTATTTTTAATTTTTTCTAAAAGAATCATAATTACCACTTAGAGGAAGACAGTTGTATAACTCTGAACACTCATTCCACAGCCATATTCTTTTCAGAGACTCTCTCCAGCATCAAAAGTGTCAGAATGCTCTAAAAAGACCTCAAGGAATGCATATTACCTTCAAAGCTAAAGGAAGAAAGTTGCAGAAGCAAAAGCCAGACTGTTTAAAAACACAACACGCTCATTCTTTAGATTTTTAAGACGGGAGCGCAAAAACCGTCATCAGACTCATGCTCAACTCAGATGTGGCCTAGAAAAGAAAAACTAGGAATAAAGGACTTATGCAGGTAAGAAGCTAGTAGAAAAGAAAAATTGTTACTCAAACTGACTGGTCTCTTTGCAAGCCATTTGCAGTAAAAAATTCTCTCAGACATCGGGTTTAAGCAACTTTTCTCCCATCCCATCTCAAGTGGAACAGTTTATGTCATATTCCAGCCCTGGAGACACTTAATACCACTGATATCTACCAGGACAGAAGCTGATTGGGATATCCATTTCCCAATTACCCAAATTCCAATATCCTCCAGTTCCTCAAAACAGAAGTACATGTTTCCTGCTACTATGAGACAGTGAGGAAAGTAGGTTTCATCAAGAAGGATGATGGCAAAGAAAAACAGCAGCAAGATCTGTTATTTCCAGTCTTCAGCTTATAAAACCTCCCCATACTACTGTGAAATTAATGAAATGTTGTTTGGAGCTATAAATTAAAGTTCCCCATATTCATTTTGGAATTCTCTGTTCCCAACATTTCTCTTGGCCGTTGCTGACCATCTTGTCTGTTCAATTACTCCTGAGATTTTCAAGCTCTCATTACTGCAAACCATGTCAGCATTCTGGACTATATATTAAACTGTAACTTAGTATCATCATTAAGGAACAGAAGAAGCAACCAGGGAGGGCCTAACATCCAAGGAGAAAATGCCTGTGTTGTGCTTATAGCAAAAGGACTTGGTGAGGCTGTCCCTGTCAGGTTTAGCCTGGCTTCGTAGGGACCATATATTTCATTTTCCAGCCTTTGCTGAGGGCCGGAGTTTGGAAGTCTTGACAAGGTGCTGGCAGCTGACTAGCAAGCTTATTCATACACAGCTGTGGAAATTCAGATGTGAGGTCCATACAAAGTCTCCAGGTCATGAAGAAATTCAGATAGGTTGTTGAAGTTTGTTGGACGTAGCTGAAAACTATTCCTCATAAAATTTAGGGCATAAACTAGATTGCTGGGAGATTTGCTCATTTCACTTGCAGGGAAAGGCTGGATGGTTTTTCTTACTCTCCTTGCTGCCTGGAGGGGCATCCATGCAGCACCATACATTCTAGATGTATCTGGTTCTTAGTTCATGCTGTCTCTTTAACAGTCTGCTGTCACCCCTTTCTTCTTATTTAAAGTGACAATATCTGCATTGTCACTTTCATGATCATGCTAGAGGAATTCTGTAGGAAATGCTGATTTTCATCTGCTGGAACCAGCTTGATGGCAAGGTTTTGGTTCCCCCTTTCCCCCCACATTGAGTATTGTGCATCATGTACCACTTCCTTCAGCAGAAATGCTGACTGGCATGTGAGTGACGTGCAAAGCTGGCACATTAACTTTCCAGCCAGTTGACCAAATTTTGCTGTTGTTTCACAAAACCTATTCTAACTCTGGGAAAATTCACGTCAGCCTCTGATTAGGTCCTCCCTTGGCATGGGGAATTCGCTCAGTTTGCTAAGGACAAGAGAGCCCCAGAGAGGAATTGTGTTTCTCTCTGGCAGAACAAAAATTAAGGACAGGACCAGCTAGTCAGGAGAGACTGTGTAATAGATGCAGCTCCTTATACAAATAATAAGGCTTCATAGGCTCCTAAAAATTCATGTTAGGCTGATGTTGTCCTGGGTAACATCACAAAACAGCAAATGGGCAATGAAAGCAGTATGCTGAGATCTTTGTTTTTTAATCTTTATTATTGAGAATCAACAGTTTTATGACTGACAGCAAACTTGATACTGTCTCTGGTGAGATGACTTTTTCTTTGTGAAGGGGAACTCTGTTGGCAAATAGACTTTTGCAAAGAATTTCATTTAGAATTACTTTTTAAAAATCATACACAGGTATCTGTGACACTAACTGACTTATAAATCAGCAGTAATTGTAAATCAGGGATTGTGATATCTGCGGGGGCATTTTCAGTGAGATGCTCAGATACCTCTTCTCAGCCTGACACTATTCAACACTTTTATCGATGGTCTGAGAGAAAAGAGAAAATATAGTCTTCACCCAAATAAAGTTCACAGGTCATACAACAGATGAAAGGGTGAATGATGACAGAGAGAGGTTGGACTGCAGAGTGATCTGTTCTGCCTAGTAGCTTAAGTTTCCTTGAACTCTCAAAGGGCTTTTAACACCACACTACCAAGTCATGGGCAATGATAGGAAAAAGAAAGAAATGATGTTGTTCATGTCCATAGAACAAGGAGCTTTGTCATGGTAAAAGTGTCTCAGAAGAGGATTTAGAGGTCACAAAAATGAGTTTGAAACCTGTAGCTAACAGGAACTGACACTCCTGTTCCCACTTCCCCCCTCAAAAGGAAAACCCTGATAGAAGTCTACTAAGAGATTGGGGATGAGTGAAAAAAAACAGAATCTGCAAAGCAAAAACCCTGCTTAAGTGATTGTTGAGTTGTTGAACTCATTCATTATCTCCTAGATCAAAAGGCATGAAGATCTTTGAGACAAGTGACCTGTTGGGCTGCCCTCCTGGGCTGCACTGGAATGACATTTTCCCAGCCACCACTCCAGCCTCCTCACTTCTTGGAAAACTGTCCTGCTGTGGATAACAAGCATTTCCCAGGAGAGGATCCCATTTGACATTTTGAAATACTGGTGAAAGAATCCTGGAAACATCCCCATTTTCAGCCTTACTCAAACTCAGGAACAGCCTGAAAATTATTATCAGGTACTGTTAGAAATTCTCCCCAATTACTGCTGAAAAGGAAGATATTTTGTTCTCCTTCTCACTGTTTCTTGATATACATGTATCATTTGGCTTTTTTTTACTTCAAAAGAAAATGTTTATTGAATGTTTCCCTGAGTTGAGCACTTTTCTGTACAACTATTGGTGATTTTCTACTCTCTCCACATAGTAATGAAAAAATATCTTTGTTAGGTTGGGGTTTTTTTCATCCCTTTGTGCCTTGAAAACATTCTGCGATGTTCTTACCTCTGCTGGGCATTGATTTCTTCTCATTTGTGTCCTATTGCTTCCTTTTTTCAAACCACCTCTCTTCTTAACATGAACTTGCATCAACATCCTCATTTTTCATTTCATATACACGTATGTGTGTAAATACACACACAGATATAGATACAGATATAGATATATACTTGTATACACATACACTCCAATGGATTAGACAACCTCTGCGGGTAGTTTGCGACATAAATATTCTGTGATTCTATGATTGTGCATGCAGGCATACAGTTAAATAAAATAATATAAATGGACCTGTTGATGTGCATGTGGAACCTTTAATTTACTTCTTAACTTTGCCTCTCTCCCCTCTGCACCAGACTGTGGATGGATAAGTATATTCAAGCATTTGGTAAAGCATACTTGGCATTTAATCTTAAAAAGAATATGCATGCTCAATTAAAATAGCTTTTCTTCAGAGCCTAATTAGTATTACCAGCTTTGTGAAACTGGCTCTTTTAAAAAGCCCAAGTATATACATATGCACTGTCCTAAGACATACTCGTGTAAAGCTTCTGCTTTCATCCTATCAGTCATGTACAAACAAAAATTATTATTTGTACCTCACCAACAACTCCTTTTGTGTCAAGTTCCCTTTTTTTCTGTGCAGGGCAGCATTCTTCTGCCACAGCCACCCCTAGGCAGGGAAACTGCCCCTGGTTTTCTAAGACAAGAGACATCAAAGCACTGCTTAACATGGACCCTTCAGCCATGTCGATGACATTTTCCAAGCACATGCACAGCTGCTGAATCACTTCCCTGAATCAGGTGCATCTTCTTTCCACCATTATCGGGATTTGCCAAAGCAAAGAAGACCAACAGCACCCTGCATCCAGCCAGTCCCCACTGCCCTGGTCATGCTGTGGTGCCTCTCTGGCAGCTTCAGCCCAGCCATTGGCACCCACCTCTCCTCCTCAGCCAGCCCACCTGCTCTGGCTCTGCTCCCCAGACGATGCTGCTGGGGCCCCCAAACCTGAGCAACAAAGCAGGACTAAGAGATTTGCAAAGGCTTTCCTTATACAGGCAATTAAATGCTCTCACGCCCCCCACCCATCCAGGACTAGTAGAGGAAGAACTCTGCTCTGTAGTATTCAGAAATTTCAGGGACAAAGCTCTCGAACCTTGGCTGCTTGTGTTAAAACAGTGCTTCACGTATGGACTAAACATCAGTGCTCAGTTATCTGAGCATACTGAGCTAGGTGTGCCACCATGTGCCCCCCCGAGCCCCGTGGTGGCCTGTGGCAGCAGGGCCTGGGACAACACCTACAGCACATCCACAGGCATGGAGCACAGCTTACACCTCGGGTGTCCGTGAGCTGGACACAGGCTATGCAATTGCTGGCCTCCAGCTCCAGCGACCTCTGTCTCAGCTTGAAGCTCAGGAGCTGATGATGCTGTACACAAATGCCTCAGCAGAAAGGGGGCTCCTGACAGCCAAGAGCACTTTAATTTAGGAAACAAAAGAACAACAAGGTTTGGCTGCTGGAAGCAGAAACTCAAAGTAATTCAAAGCCCCAATGTGGAGCAGATTTCACACTGAGGAGGACGAAACACTGAGACAACGAACCTGGGGACTGGCAGACACTGCCTTTTCAAGTCTTTGAAAATCAAGTTTGGGATGTCTTCTCAAAAGCCACATTTTAGCTCAGACAGAAATTATGGACTTTTATATGGGAATTATCAGATGAAAGTCTAGACCACGCACATGCAGAGGTCATGCTACATGCCCATAGCAGTCCCTTTTGGCTTTAAAATTATATTTCAGATTATTTACCCTCCCGTTTCGTGACTATTTAAAACAGTAATTTCTCCTGGCTTAAATAAGGTAATACACACACACCCATGTGCTTTGAATGAGTTTAACTAAGGCTTATGTTTGTAAACCAGCCATAATCTGAATTACATTACATTAAAGCTGTTCAATATTCAAATATTCAAATGCTTTTATTTGCAGGAGAATTTCGCAACTCTGCAATAATGCTGTTTCCATTTCTCTGAATATTTTCATTGACTGTATTCAAAAGACTACCTGCAAAAATCCAGCTTTAAAATATTATCCTCAGTGAGAGACTAAGGTGGAAGAAATACACAAAATCTTTCAAATTCCCTTCGAATTTCTCTTTAAGGAGATAAAATAACAAAAATATATTAAACAGACCTTTAAAGACAGAAAAACACTCTTTTTCCACAAATAATTAGTTTTACGAAGTCATTTGAAATACAAATGCCCTATAAAAATGCTGTGTATGCATTTTGCAATGCAAAAATTGGTGTAGTCACACATTTAACACAACCTGAAGTGTATCATTCATTGATTATCCTTCCACATATTCTGTTGACAACTGAATAAATTTAATACCTAAATATCAGACACAATTATTTATATCAACTGGAACTATATGTTAATTATTCAATAAATATAAGTTCACTGGACTGCTGTGCCATGTAAATTCTGTAAAAATACATTTTCCCCAAAAGTAGTTAGTAGACTGGCCATTTATTACCTTATGAAATAATAGCAACATTACAAGGAAGAGTTTGGAAAAAAAGATATGCTTTACTACACATATTAGTAAGTTGATCTGGTAACTATTTTGATCTTCTGTTTGTCTATTTTTTTTTAATTACCATTTTATTTCTAAATAAAGTATTTGCATTTCTTGCTAAGCAAATAACATTTTTAACGCAGGACCTCTGGATATTTGTCACAACACAAATTCACAAATCTCAGTGTCTTTTTTTTTCCTCCATTTTATCAAAATACATATGAGGCAGGAGAGCAAGTTTAGTACTTTGTAAAAAATGTAGACAATAACATCGAAATTTCCCATCATAAACATGAAATATGAAAATGTAGGATGAAATTAAAGTGTAAGAACAGGCACTCCTTAGCTTTTGTTAGAAATAGTAGGAAAACCTGCCAAACACATTGCTTAAAGTCCTCATTGAAATTGGTCCTAAAACGCTGAGGAATTTGCTGTCCTAGAGTTGCACACAGATAGAGCCTGCTGTTGGCACTTGTAACAGTGCAGGGTGGGCAGGGAACCACACCACCTCCATAATTAAGAGTCTGTGTCTCCAGGATGTGGCTACTCTAATGATGTTTTTCCAGAGTGGATCCAAACAGTAAGACAAATTTATCTGGAGGTCTCTGAGGTCTGGAGCAAAAAGAGGGACAGACATAATGTTTATTTGTTCACACATCAAACCCACCCAAGGAGGCTGGATATGGACCGGCTGGACAGAAACCTCTCGAAATACCCTCCCCATACAGACACAATCAATATCTGCTGACTGCTCCAAGTACCTGCACGCACTTCACACACTTCAGAGAGGGCCCACGGGGATGTCAGTGAAAATGACTCAAGTAACTTTACACTGCAGCTTTAGCAGTAGGACTAAAAGGGGCATCCAGAACAGCTGAAGGCAACACTGGTTGCAAGTGATGGATAAAATCCTAACTCCGTTTTTTCATTCATCCAGGACTAAGCATGCTTCTTGGACAAGGACACAATGACTGTGCCTTCCCCTTGCTGCTCCTAGCACTGGGAAATAAAATCTTGCTTGAAATTGTCATGCTCCCCTGATTGATGGGTCACTTTCAGTTAAACAGAGAGAGGAAAAAATGTAATTCACAAGCAGAAAAAGGTCTTTGCCCTGCCACAAGAAAGTCAACTTTTGTGCAAGATGAGAAAGGCAAAAAAAAGTAGAACAAGAGTGATTATAAAGCACAAGAAGATCTCGGAAGTGAGTTTTGGTGAAGGAAGATGATGGCCACACACAGAGCATGCCTGCACACACAAATACTAGGAAATGCATTGTCCCTTGCATATCCAGTGCTGGTGTTTGTGAGAGCCCTCAGACCCAGAGGCAGCACACTCCACCTCCTGCCAAGGTGCTACATCTCCTGCTGACAGGACTCGTACTCTGTCTCACACAGTTTTACCATCTTGACATATCTGGTCCTCCAATTTTTTCTCTCTTTGTGTTTTTCTACTCCTCAACTTTTGCTTCACTAATAAGCTCATTAAGTATAGCATCCAATTTTCCCCAGGGGATGGAGAGAGAAAAGGGAAGGATCCTACATGACAAACGCTATCATTTCATTTAATGTACAGCAGGCAGGTACCCAAATACCATGTCTGTGGTTTGTCACAGCAACACATTAGCAGAACAAAATGAGGTGGAAGGGCTGCCTTTATCTTCTCTGTCCATAAGCCTGAAATATCACAAACCTAAGGAGGAAAAGATGAGGAGAAGGCTGCTTCTAAGAAGAATCTCATAGAGGAAAAGGGTGGCAAAAAGCAAGACAGACACAAAAAAACCCACAAAGAACTACAAGATCTGGAAAGATCAAGTAAGCAACAGACTGCAGAGGAATCTTCTGAAGTCTTGTGTCCACTGTGAAAAGCAGGAGATGCTGACATGTTTCTCACTCACACAGTTATTGCCAGAGGATGGGACAGTGGCTGAAGTCAGCAATGAGCTGTTTCCCAAGGGCTGCAAGACCATTCCTCACAAAGAGAGATATTGCCAGAAATATTCTTGATCAAGAATGCATTCTGTTTCTACCACGATTGTGTTAACATAGTAGCAGAATACTGTTAGCAGTAGTACACCAGTGGTACTATTGCTACCCTAGTGTATTGCTACTGGAGCACATTACATGGAGAACGGGCCTTAATAGGCACAGGGCCACATGTTTCAGCCAACACTACAAAAATTATATACAACAGAATGCACATGCCCTCTGTCCAGCACTAATCCACTACGTTACTCATCCATCAGACAGCTCAGTCAAACCCAAACACTGCCCAAATGGCAGACAACTTAAACCATGTTATCCCAGGGACAACCTTAACTTAAAAATCACTGTATGTATACCATAAGTACACCAACAAAGCACTTGCTTTGTCTTCCTCAGAGTGTGGAACATGAATTACGGGAGCAGAGTAGGACCCAGATGGCCTTGTGCAATGGAAAGGAAAACAGACACATTAAAATGTCGTCTTCCCCTCTGCTTCCAGGATGGGTCAGCAAAATTTCTCCAGAACTAGGAGGTCCTTCTTCAGTCTGGCAGATGCATTCAAGGGAGAAATATTCAGCTAGAAGACTTTCTGATTAATCTGTCACTGGCCTGTGTTGCTTTTGGGACAGCACACCAGGACACTGTTTCCCCTGCAGCTGAAGAACTCATAACTGTGCCTCCTGTATTTAATGTATGTTTGTCAAATACAGCTGTAAAAATTAGCTTTCAAAAAAGGACCTTGGTAACGATGGAAACATTTTTTTCATCATTTTTTATCCAACTAGTTTTTTCTCTAAAACATGTGTTCTCTTACACTTCTACTACGAAACAACATGTCTCGCTTCCACAAAGTGACCAAATCAAAACACAGAACGATAGCAAGGGCATTTAATTATGAGCCCATTACTTTTTAAGACATGAACAAAAAGCAACATCAATTTTCTGAAAACTAGTGTAACACATAAAAAAACCAGTCATTTCTGAGTTGTTTAAAAAACAAATTGTATATTTAAACTTTACCATATAATTTTAATATTTTTAAAAGGTCATTTACCTACATATAGGTAAATATAATGATTTGAGAATCTCAAATCAGGATACTAAATTTCATCACAGAACATCTTGCTGTTGCCAAGATGAAAGGCAATGAGGATCAGCATGTCTACATTAAGCTCTGACAGTGTAATAACATAACATCTATGTTGGAAATAACTAAGTAAAAGAAAGGTGGTATAAGACTTATTTTTCTAAGTCATGGGTATAAAATTATGTCATAATTTCTCCATAGAGACTAGGGGACAAAAATATAACATTGGGTGATTCCATATTTATAAACAACATTTATCCAAGGAAAAAAGGGCACAGTTTCTTTGTCACCAGTCTAACTTTCTTCATCAAACATTTGCAATACCTAAGAAAATAATGCAAAAAACTAATTGTATTTTTTGAAGTAGAATAGCCTCCAAATGAGTTTAGAAACTTCTGTCATATCAATCTCATTCATTTTAATATGGTATTCTAGGAATAAGAGTATGCTCAGAAAATCCTGACAATATAATTTCTTTTTAACTAGAAAGCATAACTAAATGTTCCAACGAAAAATCTTAATCAAAAATAATTAATTAAATGTTTTGAATGAACTACATATGAATGATAAAGACAAAAAAACCAGCTTGTGCATGTTCCATATTTCTGATTCCAAATCAGAAAAATACCTGGCCATCTTAAATTTAAAGATGATCTTTAAATCACTGTATGTTAAGTCCAGCATTATCTGCGATTTAATTTAATTTTTCTGAAATTAATTAGGAGATTCTTAAAGGTACCAATAAGCATTAGATAAGTAATTTCAGCTTTCAAAAATCTCATAATGATAAATACATGGAATGAAGATGTCACAGCAAATTAAAAATTATGTGAGTCTTTCAGGGAGGGGTTTTTTTAAGTTTTCTTGATCTAATATCCATATCTGTTAAGTCTGAAACAGTATTAAATCCTTTTGAAAGCATCTTCATTTTCAATATTTAAAGCAGCTGAGCACTTCAGCTCTGATCTAACAAAACAGTTAAGAACATAAGTATATGACTGTAGAATTAAGCACGTGCATATTTTCAGTATTAAAGGCTTAATCTGTCATTTTTCCTCATGGTCTGTTAAACAGAGAAAAAAAATATATTTCTAAGGGGAAACCATAATAACTGCTAAAAGAATTTAGGTAAATATACACTAGCAGGGAGAACATTTGGTTCTCTGGGTTTTTAAGAAAGAAAAAAAGAAGAAAGAAATTATATTTTTGACAAACTGATTTCCCCTTTCCTTCTTCCTGATGTAGGATGCTTTTTTCAGGAATCTTAACATGTTTCTCTTCCCTAATTATTTACTTTTCCTCTCACTTAGCCAACTCCTCAGCTAGATGCAATATCATCCCTTACTTGCTTTTCCTCTTTTCCAGTTCCTTGTCCAACACCCTGGGTGCTGCCCATGACCTTTCCTGCCCAGGTCCCAGCACTGTCCTGTCCTCACTGCCTCCTTCCTCACAGCCACCCACTGCCTCTTGTCTCCCAACCATCCAGTTTTGCTCCCTAATGGCCAGGAAGAGTTCCTGTTTTCATCCCATGCTTTCATCTTTCTTTGAGGCTAGCAAGATTTTTACACTCTTTCCAGGCTGATGTCCCCAAATTCCATTATTCCTGTTTCTCCTGTCCTTACACTTGCCTCTTCCTCTTTCTTCAGCATTTACCTCGAACTAAAGCAATTTTAATCTTTGTTCACTTCTGACTGAAGACCATTCCTTTTTTGCTTGTTTTATCCTGTCTCAGTCCCTTGATCCAGACTTAATAATGAACTCTTCCTTCTGATCTTTTAATCTTCAAATTCCTTTTCTCTGAGGAAGAGCTTTCCTCACCTGCCATTCTGCCACACCTTTTCTGATACGCAGCCAATTGCCCTCTCCATCTCACCTTACACACTGACCTTCAGCAGACTCTTCCCACACTGACACACACAACTATTCCATTTCCTAGGAAAGCTCTCTGCTTTCATTACTTTCCTGCTGCCCTGTCCACTTTTGACTCCACACAGTGAATTGTGCACAGCTGGCTTGGTAGCAATGTGGCTGCAGTAATGTGAAGTTTAGTGTGAAATGAAATGTTTACTGAAAAGCAGGACAAACAGTCTGACATTTCACTCACCCTCATCTCCTTTCAATCAATGTCCTCTTCTTGGACAAAGACAGACAACACCATGTCTTATTTTGAAGTCCTTGCCCTCATCGGCCTAAATCTACTGCCTTTAGAGAAGTTGTTCACCTGCTGTATTTCTCACAAGTGCACCTTTATGTGGCTCTGACTGTTCCCTGTCTTGACTTCACCTTTCTGGCAGCGTGCCCGCTTGGCTGAAAAGAGTCTTAATGAATTGAAAACACAAAAAGGGAGCACACAAGTGTAAATAAAGATAGGCAAGACAGGAGGAGAACAAAAGCATTGCCTGGGCACTCTGGCACAAAAACAGGAAGGCAAAAGCTCAGCTGGAGCTAGCAAGGGACATTAAGGTTAAAAAGAAACTATTCTACCAGAATGCTATTTGCAAGAGGAAGGTCAGGAAAGATGTGAGTCTGCTGATGAATGGGGAAGAGACAAGTAACAGGCATCAAAGAAGAGGCTGAACCACTCAGCGTCCTTTCTTACAAGTCTTCATAGACAACGCCTGCTCCCAAGTCCCAGCAAATATCAACCCCATTCAGAACACACAAGGCCAGTCAACAGCAAAGCAGCAATAAGTTAGAGACTATTTAGAGGAAACCAGGTATGTTCAGATCTGCCAGGCCAGGTTTCACCAAGGATCTGATAGAGCTGACTGATGTGACTGTGAAGCTGTTGTCAATCAGCTGTGAGAAATGAAGGTCAGAGGGCAAGCTCCCTGATGACAAGGAAAAAGCTAACATTATTTCCATCTTTATGGAAGGGCAAGCAATGCAATGAAGGGCACCCAGGGAATAATTAGGGGGTCAGCATCACCTCAGCCCCAGGTGAACACCCTCTTGTAATCCATCTCTGAAGACAGGAGAAGATGACTAGCAATAGCAGCCAGCATGGATTTTTCAAGTGAAAATCATACTTGACTCCCTCACTCTCTTCTGTGAAGGAAGAGTCTGAAGGGAGAGCAGCAGAGGTGCAATGTATTTAGACTTGTGATACTACCTCCCTTTTTAAACTAAGGAAACACAGGTGGGATGGAGCCATTGGCTGCAAACTGACTGGACTGCCAGGCTCAATGGTTTGACATGCCATAGGTGGCCAGGAACAGCAGGGATATGTACCCCTGAATACCTTCATCCACGGCCTGTGCTGAGACAGAAGTTACCATGGGCAAACATGCAGGACACATCAGGTTGCAAGGAAGGGCAGGAGTAGATGGATGGAACAGCCACCATGTCCTCAGTTTCCCTACTGTCCAGTGCCTGGAAAGGCTGCTTCCATAAACACAAAGGGGAAAAAACCCCGCTGTATATTTTATGCAGTGTTTCAAATCAACTATCTTGCTAAAGTGGAGAGGGTTCACACAGCTCTTTTAGAAACAGCCTTTTTTCCTTGGGGTTTGTGCTCATGAGCCAAGCTGGCAGATGCAGATCTTGTAAGCTCAGGTGATGAAGCAGACCCCAAGAGACACTGAGTTTCAGCAGGTTAAAAATCATTAATGTTTCTATTACTTGTTTGATTAGATGATTAAAATTTCCCACCAAGTGTGCTCCCAGAGATGCAAACTCAGAAAAAGAGGATTCCTCTGAGATAAAAGGTTTATGTTTTGGTTTGTTTGGGGTTGTTTTGTTTTTGCCATTCAAAGTGAACTCAGTTGCTCTTCTTTTTAGCTGCCATGCTTTCTTGGTTTAATCCTGTGGGGTTTTTTTTCCTATAGCTGTGTCTCATATTCTTTGCTTGTTTTTGCTCCTCCTAGAAAACACAGCAAATCTAATAGCTCTGTGAGGCTTATGTATATTGTTGTTCTTGTGACTGCATTACCACTGACATTTAATGAAAATGTACTCCCCGTATTTTGTTAGCCAAACATGCAACTGCTTTTAACTTGCAATAACTGCATAAGCCCATTAAGAGATGCTTCCCATTGTGCTACCATATTACTTTACAGATTTCACATTTTTTAGTGGAATAAAAAGTTTAATTGGTCCTCAATTTTGGGAACGACAGTGCTTAACATCTTGCATTAGATTCCTGCCTCATCTTTTGCTATTTCACTCTGTGTCTATAAAACCTTTCTTGCAGTTAAAATTCCTTTCATGCAGATAGATTCTGCCATGTGGAATGGCAGGAATAAAAGTAAATATATTTAATGAAGTGTAACATGAAGAACAAGGCAAATTACACAAGAAAATTAATCATAAGCAGCGCTTCTATGCTGGCTATGTAAGGCTCCAAAAAAAGCAAAGAAACTCTTTCTTTCTGACAGGCTTCTTTATTCCACAAGATTTCTGCCCATTTTGCAGAAAGAGAAATACTGAAATTCATTATTTCATTGTTGTGATGAAAATCTATGGCATAAGGCATATTTGTGGCTGTGGTGAGGTCTGTCCAAGCTAGGGAGACATTCAAGTTTCACTAAGGGGTGTGAGTTCATGGAGAAATACCAAGAACTCACTCAAAAGTTAATCCATATGTAAAATACCTGTATGCACCTCTAGCCAAGCAAAGAGGTAAAATCTTTTTCCTAAAGGCTTTATCTTCCTATTTAGTTGACCTCTGGAGTTCATGCTGCCCCACCAGCTGAGCAGTGAAGCATCAGCATTCCTGCTCCAGGACTTTCTCCAGGTGGAGCAAGGGTACGGTTTGCAGGCAGCTTGCTGGTGGCAACAGCGACAAGGACTCCTATCTCCTTGCAATCCCTTCCTGCTCTCCACCTCATGGCCCTGTCACATCTAGCACTTGTCACAGAATCACAAAATCACAGAAGCCCAAAATCACAGAATCATTTAGGTTGGAAAAGGCCTCCAAGATCATCAAGTCCAATTTTCGACCAATCTCCAGCTTGTCAACTAGACCTTGGCACTAAGTGCCATGTCCAGTCATTTCTTGAACATCTCCCTGGATGGTGACACTAAGAACCAACAAACAACACTAAGAAAAGAAAATACCCACTTTTTGCTGCACTAGGGTTCTGCACTTTTCAGCGAGGTGACCCAGTTGAGAGCAGGGTGCATTGAAGGCTGAAGTAGGTGAAACCCTTGGCAAGGTCACACTTCAATGCCCTCTCTCATAAAAGCATTCTTTGAAGTGGTCACATTTAAAAACCAAGATGACCCCACTCCCCAAAACTCAACTACAACTTTCCCTTCCTGCTCTGCAAAAGTTTTTCCAGTGTCATCTAATGATACTATTCAGCTGATGCTTCCAAGATACATAGAATAAATACATGTTTCACTTCTATTATTTTCCCTTTCATAGCAAGAAATAAGACAGTCTTACTGACCCTGGAAAAAAAAAAAAAGCTGTACAGAGCTTCTGTAGGATAAGTTGTGAAAGAATCTCAGAAACATGTCCATGAAAATGAGGGTATTTGACTTACTGGAGAAAATGAGTTTGACAGTCCAAAATTGGCATTTTCTAACTTCCGAACAGCTTCTCAAGCAAATGTGGAGGTCTTTGATTTTAATGCAACTTTCTCACTCGCAAGTTGCAATAATACACAGAGCTGAGAACTGTATTTTTACTTAATGGTGTATAACATTTTCCATCATAAGATCAAGTTTAAAGTTGCTCATAGCATGCAGGCTCGTTGTTTTCATAGAAAATTTACAGCTGTGTAGTTTTTAAGAATGAAGTTGGGGCACTCACAGTGTTTTGTTTGGTTTTCTGGGTTTTCTTTAAGTAACTAAATTGTAGCTATTGCATTATTGTGTTTGATCATGTTTGCATTCAGGAGCTGAGCTACAAGGTGCAGTGAAGGAGGTATAATTTCCAAGGCTCAGACCAATTTATTCTACTACGTGAAAATACATCCAATCCACCTGAAGTTTTAAGCTGCTATAAGAAGTTTATCTGTTACACACCACCAGCAGAACTGGTCACAGGCTCCACTTTTCATGCACTTTTTTTTCATGATGTCCCAAGTGAGCTCTGGCTTCAGCACCAAAAATCAGTGCCGGCAAACTTGTATATCTGTCCTACTTGTCATATTTATGTGGTTTCCTTGCCATATAACAGCAGAAAACAGTCCAAGTACAAAGCTGAGAAGGAAAGAGACCTGGCAGGTACAGTATTGATGGAAAGAAGACCACAAGAAAGCCAGGGGAGAGGATCACAGAGTGGAAGAGGTAAGGAGGGATAAAAGACAGCTACTGGAAAACATGGGATCCTAGGCCTGGAGAGAGAACCCAGGGCTGCTAGGTCTTTGCTTTCCAGTAAATATGTGGTAAATTCCATGTCTGTTTTTCAGGTGGCTGGTTGATAGAGAACTACTTTCAGTGGTACCCATTATGCCATTAATTCAAGGGAGAGGTTTCTGTCAGGATTTAATGGTTTTAGCCTTCCTCACAGCCACTTAAAAATCAGTCCACCCTTAGAAATGTGTGTATTTTCCCTAGTTGTTAGTAGAGAGGTTTGTTCTCTTTTTTTTTTCTGAAGGAACTTGTGTTAAGCAAAGCCATAATAAAAGCGCAAACCAAGTGCTCAGAAGCAAGAAGATTCCTGAATTAATGTTATTTGAGCAAATGTAATTTTTATGTTCTTGTGCAATGCTAGACAAGTTTCTCAAATCAGGTTTTCCAGACATGTTCACTAATTGGGCATTTCTCATCGTCTGTATGCTTTTTTTCCTCAAAGCAATTCAAGCGGGAATGCAATAATTCACAGCAGTGGAAGCTGTTCATTGAATATATCAAGATCTATTTAAAAAATCTAAGTACCCTAATCCACTATTTCCCTAAAATCCAAGTTTTCACCCAGACTTAAAGTCTAATTAACACAATAAAAAAAAAGTGTAAAGCAGTTTTCAGCCTGGCCCACGTGTAAGTTTTAGAGATGTTTGAAAACATATCTAAAAAAGTTACTGATTATGTTGCTGAGCAAATTTATTGTGAGAATATTCACAAAAATGTCCCCAGTATCTGTTCTCTTTAATATATTCCTAAACAAGGTTTTAATTCCTTTGGTAAGACAGAGTTAAGAAAATAGTATATAGTGGGATCAATCAGAAAGAAAAAGGACGTAGGCCTGAGCACAGAAATAGTGACCAAGGAGACTCGATACCATGGCAGATCTCCTCCAGCCATGGGGATGTCACACTGGCAGCATGACAGTCAGCATATATGACAGCTCTTTTGTGGGAATGTTCTATTTACAGGAACAGAAAGAAATAGCTATTTGTAAGTTGCAGAACTAGGTATAGGAAATGAAACCTAAACACGTGAGGTATCCAACAAAAAAAATTAAAGGTTGTTGCAGTTATTTGTGGTCTGAAAGATCTTAGTGCAAACACTGCATGTTCTAAAGCTACAGACATTTTCAAAAGGGAAATAACAGGGATACACTTCAAAACTTAATTAAGAGGGAAATGTACCACAGACCCTGCCAGTCTATATCAAAATCAATAATTTATAGAAACATCTTAAGTGGTTACTGATTTCAAAGGACTAAGTACCTTTTCATTTTTAGAATACTAAATAGAAGTTAATTCCAAAAAGAGGGTATTCTCAATGTAAGAGATTAAAATGTAACAGTTAAATCTCGTAGTTTCCAAATTAATACGAAAACCTCAGTTTCCTCTTGCAGTTCAGTCTCATTAAAAATCCTTTAGCAGATCTATAAATTGAAAAATCACTGTGGTGTATTCTTATAATATACAAGCTTTTGTAAAATAATATTAGATTCCTATTTCGTATACAGAAAAAGGAAATAAATTAACTCCTGGGTAATATCCCTGAAACATTAGCAGTATGAATGGTGCTGGAGCATAATTAGGTTTGCAGAAACTCTCTCCTCTGAACATCTATACACTATGCTATTTAGAGCTAGTTTTGAAAACTGTAATTAAACAGTCAGAAAACCACTGGAAAAGAAACAAAATAACCAGCCACATAAAAGTCACAGGGAGAAAACAAACAAACAAGCCCCTGGTTGATCGTTTAGGTTTCTTAATGAGTTCTGGTAATTCCAGTAAGTTACAGAAGCCAGGAGGAACCTGAGCAGCCAGCTCCCTTCCTTTCAAACTTTAACAACTCTATTATGCTTCAAAAAACCAAATCACTGCTCAGCTTACTGAAATAACATTTTTCTCTTGTACGCATTCTTGTCAGATAAATCTATAGCTAATAATTCCTCTCTGCCTGCTCGTTTATCCATACTGAAACACCAGGAGAAATACAATTCCCAGAACTCCTGCTAAGCCCCTTTGCCAGCTTGGAAAGGAATTTCAGGGGCTGGGAGTTTATAGTCGGGCTACGGCATGGCATCCATAGAGCAAGGAATGCTCTCCTGTTTCATCACCTCTGGCAACCATGGCTGGCACAGGGCTGGAAGAACCACCAGGTTTGTGGAGAGCTGGTGGAACTCTAGCTCATTCAGAGATGACGGCACCTCTGTAGCCCACCATACCGGCAAGCTGGACAAAGCCACTGGACCTGATGCCTAGCATTTCAGAGTCAGAAACAAGCCTTATTTAAGGGACAGACAGGAGGCCACCTCTTCTTCAACATATTCATCCATCTCTCCCTGTTCCCATCATGCCACTCACGCAGTTCGAAGCAGGTGGAAATTATTCACGCTTGCCTGCTGGGGATTCCCTCGGCAAATGTAACGCTGGATTAGAGAGCTCCCGAGTTGTCTTCCCGGCAGCTCCAGGGCCAGGGAGCACAGCCAGGGGACACTCTGCCAAAATACGCCTGGTGTCAGCTTACAGCTCTTGAGGGAGGCTTCCTAATTGCCATAAATTAGCCACTATTACCTGGTGGACAGCAGAGAATCAAGGAACTTTGACTTGGTGCTGTCATTCTGACCTCATCCAGATGCTGCAAAGGACATCTTGACTTTGCCGGGTGCTCGGACAGCTGGCCAAGTGAGGAAGGAGTAGAACCCCATCCTCCCCCCAGGTACAGCCAGTCAGGTCAGGGAGATGGGGTGAAGAGGGGCACCAGACCCGTTATCATCCGTGCTCTGCATCATCTCACTGCTGGAGCATTGAGAGACCTTGTGTCGCCGCTAATCTGAATTTAACCTGTGTTTTCTGTTTGGATGCAAGGCCACAGCCAAGCTCAGTTCACAGCCTTGGTCAGCTGTCTTTGACAGTGCTGTGCACATCCAAAAAGGGCAGAAAAAAATTTAGCCAGCACAAATATTCATATAAATATAGCAGGAGAAAACCAACCAACCAACCAACCAAACAGGTAAATATGCACATGACTGAATTCTGCCCTTTGTCTCACACCCACACCTCTGAGATGGAATAAAAGGCCAGTTTCAGTCCTGGAGTACACAAACACTGACTGAGGTACAGTTCACATGTAAACCCAGGCTGAACTGGATATAAACATGTCGGTGTGGCTTGGAGAAACGTAGGCAACTGAGCCCATGATTTTGGTGCAGCTTTGGCTGCAAGCCGATGGAATATCATTGTTTCTATACCTCCAATCTGTTGAGCTGTATGAGACTAAAATTTACAGGTTCTCACTCCTTACTCTGTACATAGAGAAATCTGGTTTTCACAGGGACTGTGATCTGAGAGCTCCCGTTGATTTTAATCAGTGGTCAGCAGTTCTAGAAAAACTCCTTAGGTAGTGGGCTTTGCTCTAGTGTTTAGGCAGTCAGACCATCAGCTCCCTTCCCCTGTTTGTAGAAATCTTTCTTTATAAGTGCTTCATGGAGAAGTAGTAAGAAATACTAAGAAAATGAAAGACAATTTGGGTATTATATTTGCATGATATACACGAGATTTTTGTTGTGTGATTTGCTAGCTGTTTATCAACCTACCAATGCTCACCCCCAAGGAAAAAAAAAACCAAACAAGAAAAGGCCAAAATCGGAGCACAATATGGCATAAAGGTCTCCTTTCTCCTTGGCTCTTTTCAGAAACAAATGCATTTACTCACAGAGGACACACAACAGCAGGTTCAGGTTGCTTTCCACAGTAGAAAAGAGATAATTTCCAATATACTTCTTTCAGTTACCTGCAGTCACAGAAATACATTGATCCCTTAGGCTGGAGAGGGAACCCACAGACAGATTTTCCACCTGTGTCAAGTGGCCCCATACCAGCACAGCCAGACCTTGCTGCTGCCCTTCCTCCCGGCAGAAGCAGCCTGTACATTGTCATCTCTCAAACAGCCTATGCTGTACCTAATCCTTACAAAAAAAAAAAAAACCAAAACAACAAAACAACAAAAACACCTTAAAATTGGAAAATGAGCACAGAGGCCACCTTTTCTTAGTCTTTTCTAGATAGAGACTCAATGCTTCACAAGGAAAATCAGACAAAAGTCATGAAGAGCTTTTGGTGGTAAAGCTATTCTGATCTCTTGTAGCCTGAGTAACTGAAAGAGGCTAAGGAAATATTTTCAAGACTTTTAAAGAAAGATGTAATTATGGCATAAAGCTACTATTGGTATCTTATAATCTTTCATTAAGTAATTCTGAATGCACTGTAGGGTGACTTTAAATAGCACAGATGTATCTATTGGCATAATACAGAATACCAGTAAGTAACTCGCATGACAGAAAAGCCTATGTATGTATTGGAAAAGAACTGTGAAAACAGTGAAAAACTTCACTTTCCTGAATTAACTCTGATCTCCAGATTTTGACACTGAATTTTTGAGTCATTATGTTTGAATAACATAAGGGGGTTGGTATATAATACACTGCTTTAGATTAGGTTTATCAAGTGTCTAATAAAGCAGGATGTTCATGTCTTTTGTCTTCTGGGTGAGGACTCTTTTATTACAGTGTAGTATCTTTTGTTTTAATGCTGCTCTGCAGTGGATTGCCAGCTCATTAATTTTTCTGCTATAACACCCAAATCCCTTTGCTGATCAGTGTGCTGAATGATTGATTCCCTGCTCCCAGACTAATTTTTTACATTGGACTGCATTTACCATCTGGTAGATAAATCATCCAAAACACTCAAATTCGGAGCCTGGTTCGAGTGATCCTCTTTGTTTGTTCAGTCAGCAGCAGGAATATCACTTGCAAATGTAGAGGTTGTGTTCTCTCACCTGGAAAACTGTTCCATATTGCAGACACAGGTTTTAACAAAGAGCACTGAGATAACAATAAACCTCTTCTCATTAATAAAAAAAAAAAAAAGAAAAAAAGAAAAAAAGTGGGTATCTCTTCTTTGTGTTTTCTAGCCAAAATTTTTGTTTCATTCCTACCATAGCCACTTGTTTCTCACATGAAAAAGCGCGTTTCTTACAGCACAGAAGCAATTTTGCACATTTCAAACACATTTAACTATTTTCATGAAGATATCCTTTGTAGTTGTAAACACCTGCACAAGTGAAGAAAAGGACATCCTTTGCAGTTAAAACAGAGAAGAAATACAGTGAAATAAATTGCCTTCCCAACCCATGTTTTATATGAGAAAACAATTCTATAACCTCAACAGGAGCCTGCCCATTTTATTTTCAATTTTATAACCCTGAAATGATACTTCCATAAAATTATACTTCCAATCAAGACAGTGAAAAAGAACTCTGCCTCACAAAATTGTCTCGGAAAAATTCTGGGAGAGGTGAAGGACGAAGGAAAAGCTGCTGGAAAGACACGGTGCTTCAGGAAAAGAACCATTCATCTGCCCACTGCACGTGGCAACATCACTCGGGGAGGGGGCAGGGCATCCCTTTCTTTAGTCTAAAGATTTTTTGCTGCTCTTTGCTGCCCTGGAGAACCCATTTGGCACAACACACTGACCTCTGTCTCTCACAGAGGGATCAGGCAGAGGCAGCGCACAATCAGAGTCAATACTAATTAGCAAAATGTAAACATTTCATTAGATCAATGCTTCCCTGAATTTCTAAAGCAACAAACTTGTATCCAGCCACAACTTTTTATCAAACTTTCTATGGAAATACCTGTTGAAAGCACTGTTTTAGCTGTCTCCACCAACAAGATAAAGACTTTATAACTTGTTCATGTGTTTTATGGACACCCTTAAGGATTAAAACTTGTATTTTCAAAAGCACTCATTCATTTTGAATGCCTAGACTATTCTGGACATTTTCTGCACATGCACAGACCCCTTTAACTATCCCCTTTCTCAAGCTTTTGTGTTGCTTTTGTTAAGATTCTTGTTCAGTTTAAAATTTTAGAGGAAATACAGCCACTTCTGCAAATGATGTTTATCCAAACACTCATTCTTTGTAGTCATATGTGAAGTGTCTCTGAATAGGAAAGAAAGTAAAGCTCTTGTGAGGTACAACAAACTCCTCCATACACTCCAGGCTTAAGCAACAGGACACTTTGTCACCCACTGCTGAAATATGAGTGTTTATGGGAGGTTTTCTATGGCCATAGAGAAGCAGATGTGACAGCTTGTTTTCATGGGGGCTGTGTCCCTTCCTCCCTCACCGCCTGCAGTGCTCTCATCAGCTAATAACTGGGACTGGTTAAAACTCTCCCTAAAGCAGCTTTTTTTTTTTTCAGCCACAGGTGAACACTGGCATGTGTCAGACTCCTGAAGCTGGGTAGAAATGTGTCAGTCCGGGAAACAGTCAGGGCTGGACCTAAGATAAAGCAATTGGAGCCCCTAAAGATGTGCATTTTGTGTTCACCTCGAACACACTATGGTGATCAAGGGTAGATTAACCAGAGTTCGCACAGATCCAACTCTCTGGCTTGCCTGACCACCCCCATTCACCCCATCTGCTTCCACATGGATCCCATGAGACTGGTGTGAGGCACAGGAGATGCCCCAGGGCCTTTCCTTGAGGAACACGGCTGCTGCCTGACAGCAAGCCAGGCAACTGGAATGAGGCTGCCTACAGCTTTGAGGCCAGGCAGAGCCAGATTTCAGGAGGTTTTGGCCTCCAGACAAGACCTGAGAAGAACCATTTCATGTCCTGAACACCCTTTTGTCTGTCTGTCGACATTGTACTTGTTCTCTTCTTTGGCTGCACCCAGGGGATGGTCTATCCATCTTACAAAAGCACAGAGAGTTTTGCACCTATTTACGACATGTAGGAGCACGTTGAGATCTCGGCCTGGTAGAAAAAGGTGGAGAGGACCCAGCAGCTACCAAGACAAGTCAGATCACTTCAGAAAAATTACTGATAGTTTTGTCTTGTTCCAGATTTTCTTCCCTTTAATTTTTACATGTTTTCCTGCTGGTCTTAATTAACACTCTTTTTGAACCATGGATGAGGATCCTGTGAGCTTGAGCATGGTTATGTAATGTGGGTGTTTCAAGACTGTAACTGCAACTAAATTTATTTTTATAATACGAAATCAAAAGAGAGGTATTACAAGGGTTTAATTTTATTCTAAACCACATCCTTTAAACACTGTTACTGTAACACATAATCTATTATCAGAAAAGTCCTGCCTTTCCAGTCCTTAGAAATTTTCTACCATAATGAGAATTTAAATTAGCCTAAAATAAATCCCGATTTGCTAGTCAAACACTGCCTCCTCACAAACCGCACTACGACCAATGAGGCAGTTTTAGAGCAACTTAAAAGAAACTTAACAATGATATCTGTGTAACATTAAGCTGCTCTCCTAAACTGAGAAATTCACATCAATAGATATGCAAATGCATGCAGAACCTGATCTGTCTACCAGCTCCCAGCCAGCCAGGTCTGGGGATGTAACCGGGTCAGAGAGAACAGGAGTCTTCCAGGTACTCTTGTAGCAAAGACTTTCACTGGCATCTTGCTCCACAGAACACAGAAGTTCCCTGGCAAGAATCTTGAAGAGAGAAAAAGACCTGGAAGTTTTTCTCTTTTAAAATAAACAGATACATAGAAGAACATATGACCCATAAATCCCGGATACTTAACGGCTCCACTAATGGCTCCACTAGATACTGTCCTAACAGTACAAGATCAAATAATTCTGCTTCCACATCCCCTTGAAGCCATCTGTGAACTAAATTAGAATCAAAGATACATTGTAGCTGTTCATCAAGACAAATAAACAGATTTCAGGTTCTCCAGGAAACTTTAATTTCATCAGATCACAGTTTTGACTGCTGAACTTACTACTAATCAGATTTTTTCTGTAACTTCTTATCCTTTTGTGGAAGAAAAACATCATGCAAAGAAGACCCATTTTGCCAAGAAATGGTTTAATAAAATAAAATTTATTCTCAACTGATTTAGTGAAAAAAGCTCTTTCCTACACACTTACGAGTTCTGCAAAATACAGCTCCACTCTCTCACACTCTCTCTTTTTCTTCCTCTATTTCTCCGTATTTCTAAATTGTTAGAATTTCGAGATGAGCTAGGAATAAACTACAGCAATTATTTAGTTTACAGCATAGTATTTAATTATCATTTTCTTATTATCTAAAGCTATTTTGGGGATAGAACAATTTTTTTAAAGAGTAATTCTATAATGAATGTCCTTGGTCTTTGGTTCTACTGAGTATTACAGTCAGTTTAGAAAAAGACAGGCTTCCACCTCAATGCCCACATGTCCTCTATCTCCACTCTGGTTCCACAGCATCTGTAAAGACTTATCGAAGACGATATGCAGGAGTCTCGAGCCAGAAGAATAGATCCTTTTTCAACATCCCTGGTGATCAGCGTTTTTCCTTCCACAAATGTTACAGCTACTTTTATCCTGGGAACTATTGCCACTGTCTGCTTTGTGGGCACTTGCCAAAGCCTGACCACAGGATGGAAAAGTCACAAGCACTTTCAGTTGATGGATCAATGGTGGAATGTGATAATCTCTTTATAGGAAAAGGGTACAGCCTCCTGTCAATATCAGTGGGATTCTCTGCATTTGTACCTCTCTACCCGAAGTTCTTGGCCACAGCTTCTTTTTTTTTCAAGTCCAAGTAAATATTAACTCTCCCCTTTATCCAGTCTACTGCCAACTCTGGAAGAAAACTGACAAGATATAGGTATAAAATATTTATCCTTACATCAACAGGAAGGACAGGACCAGACTTCATGTTTTTCCCCTAATAGGAATCATCAGAGAGATCTTGGTACAGAAAGAATGTTTCCTTAGCAGTATTTTCCACAACAAACACAGATTCTTTTCTCCTCTTTTCAAAAAACCAATAAAGAAATTGGACTCAATCCAACCCCCTCAGCCAAGCCTCAATTGCTCCATCATGCTACCAGTTCCTGCTAGTGACAATGATGGAGTGACACCTGTTACAAGATGATTTTCTGCTATTCTGACACTTTCAATTCTCCTTTAATTACCTTTCGGCTCTTTAATCAGCATAAGAATCTGTACTGCAAGGACATTTCATGTCTAGGCAATTACACTAAAGGGAAACAAATATGTGAATGCTACTGTCCGAGTTTTAATTTCTCTTTTTAATGACTGTTTTTACTTATAGTTGATTTATATTCATGCCTTATGATAGTTTCTCAAAGTGATATGTAACCTGACTGAGTTTAGATCATTTACTTCAGAAGTTCGATTGCCACAACCACATATCATTTTATTTGGCTCGAGTGTGATAATTCATTTACAGGAACATAACTCACAGTATCTTAGATAAAATAACCAATTATTCTAGTCCTGTCTAAATCAAGTGTATCTACGCAAACATAAAAAGACATGTAATTCTTAAAATAGGATAATTTACCTGAACCTGTATCTCTCTTCCATCCCTTCCTCTTACGTTCTCACCAACATGGCTGCATATCTTTAGCACAAATTGGTTTTGCCCTGTGTAACTTAGAATGATATACCAAACAAAACCCCTCATCCACTTAATTCGAGTAAAAAGAACAAAGGGTATGTCTGTTCTAGCTGATAAGCACAGATGAAAGACAGTCTTGAGGCCACATCTCATTCTGGTTCAGAGATTCCCCACTGAGCCCAGGCAGAAACCACGGCTGAGCTCCAGAGACCAGCAGCGCCTGAGGTTTATATCCTCCAAAATCCTCGTTCACATCTGCCACGTGGACTGGGCCAAGGGAGCTGCATGCTTGTGTTCACTCTCCCCTGTTACAGCAGGGACAGCCTGGATCCAAGCTTCAGACAATGCAATGGTTTGGAGTGAGAAAGAGTGCGCACAGAAATCATTTTGGCCAACTCACTAACAAACTTAGGGCTTAATCTCAAGTGTAGACATACCAGATGTGAGTAGCTTTAGACCTCGTCTTATCCTAAGGAAAAACAGCTACAACAGCTCATGCACAATAGGTGTCCAACAACAGTAAGCCTGGGGGATCCCTTCTACAGGATCTGGAGGACAGACGTGAAGGCATCTAAGAAAGTAGTGGAAACAAATGCACCATATTTGCATTTAAACAGGATCTCATCTTGCTCATTCAATCCTCAATAAGCTATCCTGAAATAACTTTATCATTACTCACTTCACTTACATCTTAAGAAAAGCAGGGGTAGCACACAGTCTGTGGGACTCATAGATGGTGCATAGAATTGTCCCTAGCAAGACTATTTTATCACACGAAGGAACTTCACACTGAAAGGCTTACCAACACAAACATGTCCCTGTTAATTAAAATCCTGGGTGTGCACATCCATACCAGTGCACTGAGCAATATCTCTCGTTGAGTCTGTGTACCTTCCACCAAAATCTGCAGCGTTTGGTCAGTTATGATCAAACAGGTGACCAGAGCGTATCTCACACCAGAGATTCAACCGGACTAAAACTGAAGGTGACGATGCCCATGCACAGTTTGTGTATCTGGAGAACACCATCGGATTAGGATCAGGAAGTAACTACATGTTGTACTTACCTTTACACACAGGATGCTCAATAACTCCCTGTAGTTCACAGCCCTTACTAAGCTGAGCCTGAGCACAGCAGAGCCTGAGTACAGCAGCAAGCATCACACCACCAGCTCACGGACAGTCAGGGAGTATCGGGAATGTTACAGAAGAAGACTACAGGTAGCACTGGGAATAATATAACATCTCCAAAACACCAGCCTAGGACTCTCTTCTCCAGAAAGAAATACCTATTTTGTTTTTACCCCAATCTGGGTAAAACAGGGTTATTTTACTTCAACAGCTTAGCAAAGTATGGATTGACAGATGAACAAACACACAAAAGTCCACTTTGTCAATTAACTCCAGATACATCTTAATTGTCTGTTTCCTGCTCTAATCACTTTATCATGTGTTCTTCCCCTGGCCAGGGATGATGCAATTATACCTTAATTTAACAAAAGACCAAGCTGCAATGCATGTGCCAAAGGAGCAGAATCAAGGCTGAAAAAGCCATCTTAATGTTCATGTTGTCTGCCTGTGTCCTCCACCTCGCAACATTCTTTTGATACAGCAATCCCTTTCTTAAGCAGCATAGTCTGCAGGAATAAAGGAGAGGACTTCAGCATTTCTGAAAAGAAATAACAAATAAATAAAGGTAGCTACATAATCTAACACTGATAAAATGTTACAAGCCCAGGAACCATCTCAAGAAGTGCAAAAAACCTGTTAGGGCAGCAGGTCAGACTGATGCACATATTAAACTTGCAAAACAGCAGAAGAAAGGAGGAGCATTTTGCTTCTTTGAATATGGAAAGCAATTTAGACAGTCCAGTCATTTGAAGAAGTCTCCAGTTTTACTTTCAGTATAAACAGCAAAGTACATGGTAGCGGTCCACTGAGAAGGGTGCTAATGCCAACATCTGGCCCCATGTGTAAATACAGGAAACTCATCTTTTTCAGGGACTAGCTCCTTCAGTAAAAGTTAATGAAGCTGTGCATAGGTAAGTGAGGGGAAAATCTGACCCAGATATTGTGTGTTGATGTTAGTTCTTTCAAAATAAAGTTGAGTACTGAAACCCTGCCATTTTGCATGAAACGGTTAACACATAGCTGAATCTGACTACTGCCTTTTAAACAAAATTTTCCTTCCACATTTTTGGAGTTACCCTGAAAAGAGTGCCTGCCACAAGTATGTATATAGCACATACATTTGCTTGTGCCTATTTTTAGTAGAACCGAATCATGCTGAATGCCTTCAATATAGCACACGGTTTTCTATTTCCAGGCTGGAAAGCCCTCTTTCTGTGACGGTTTCTAAATAATGATATCCCTGTGTTCCACATCGTCTTAGAAACTTCCTCATACATTTCAGCAGCCCTCCATATTTAATCTCACTGATTTATGTTCATGCCATGGTCTAATGACCCACATGTCTCTGATGGGTAAGCCGCTAACGCCAGTGACACATTAACCTATTAACCTCTCCTTAAAAATAACCATCATATTCGTAAAAATAGAACGAAAAGTCAGGCAGCAGCAGCAAAACAGTAGCGTTGTGGTATCTCACAGTAACACAGTGTATGTCTGAACTGGGTAAAATGAAGAAAAGAGGAGCATTTCGAGAACGTGTAGCAGATTTATTATATTGCAAGACCATTTTGCCACAGTTTGCTGGTCTGCGAATTTGATAGCCTGCTTTAGCAGCATTATCCATATTGTAAAATGTAATTGGGAGGAAGATCACTCTTCCGTTCACTCATTTCTTGAAATCTGTTGTACAGTTTGGGGACCTTACCCGGGAAGGTACTGAGAGTTCCTTCCAACGCAGAAATTGCCTCCCAATCCCGCTGTAGACAATGGGAGCGGGGGGCTCTGCGCACAGGGCGAGAAACCTTCATCACCTTGGAGAAGGCACTTTGCACAGCTCTCGCTGGCAATTCGTGCAGTGGAATAAACCTATCATTTTAAAAGGCGAGAGGAGGCATGCACAGCCATTTTTCAGAGAAAAAAAAAATTCCCTTTTCTAAATAGTAGTTTTAGAAGACAAGCAAGTCTTTCTAAAAACCTGTAAACTTTATGTTGTATGTATTTAGTTTGTTCTACTTTAAAACCACCATATCCCTCAAGAGCTAAGAAAACGTGCTGCTGTCATGCCTTACCAATCCATCCACATTGTAACCTTACAATACCAGCATGTAATTATGTATATTATGTATAAGTCATGAAACCAAAGCAGGAAAAAACCCTAAAAAAGCTTATTCTGAGCACATCACGGAGTATTTTGCTGCCTACACCTCATCCAGAGTGATTCTATACAACAGCCGGCGAAAGGACGGGCGGAGAGGCTACCCCGGGTCTGGGCGGCTCACAGCAAGAGTGAGACCCAAGAAACAGCCCGTGTGAGCTGTCAGAGGCTGCGTTCACGGCTGCCGCCCGGCTCGCACCCTCTGCTTGCAGCAGGACGGGCACGGGGCAGCGGGGGGGAGGACGGCGGAGGAGGGGGCGGGATGCGGGCAGCCCGGGGGCGGCCGGCGCGCACCTGCCGGCACCGCGGCGGGGGGCAGCGGGGAACAACAAAAGCCGAGCGGCGGCGACAAAGCCCTTTCCTTTAGCGGGGAGACCTTGGAGAGGGGGCTCCCCGCGCCCCGGAGAGGGACATCTCCCCGCCGGCCGGGGAGCCGGCTC
>VWZW01006289.1:2878059-2895195 GCA_013397115.1 Edolisoma coerulescens
CTCAGCCCTCCCTCCACGTGCACGCGTGGGCTGCCCGCAGGGGTAGGCGCGGGGCGGGAGCCGGCGGGGCATTACCTGAGCAGTTGATGCCTTTCCCCTTGCCGCCGCCCTGGCACTCGGAGCCGGGCAAGGGATGAGAGGCGCGGCCGGCGGGCAGCGCGGAGAGGGCGAGCACCAGGAGGGCCGAGGTGTAGCAGAGCGCCAGCGGGGGTCCCGCCCGCAGGAGCGGCCGGGCGGCGGCCGGGCTCTCTCCCAGCATGGCGAGGGGCGGCNTCGCCCCGGCCGCGCTCCTTTGTGCGCGGCGCCCGGCAGCGCCGCCGCTCCGCCTGCAACAAAGGGAGCGGAGCCGAGAGGCTGCTGCTGCCGCCGCCGCCGCCGCGGAGGGGGAGGAGGAGGAGGGAGAGAGAGAGCGAGAGAGGGAGAGAGAAGGGGGAGGAAGCACACGTGATGGCAGCCCCCTCCCCCGGGACCGGAGGGGAGGTGAGGGGCTTCTCCTCGCTCGGCGGGCAGGGCGAGCGGTGGCGGCAGCGCTCGCCCTCACGGCGGGGCCGCCCCCGCGGGGAGCGGGTGCGGGGTCCCGGGGCGGCGCCGGGGCGGTAGCGGGCACAGGCGACAGGCGACAGGATAGCACCGATGGGTGAATGGAGCAGAGAGGGTCCCCTGGGGCGCCGAGGAAGGAGGACCGCTGGCACAGCGTTTGTCGCTCGCCGGGATGGTTTTTTGTTATTCACTAGTAAGCCGGCGTGAGTGGGGTTGGGAATGAAAGCAAAGAGACCATCTCTGCTATTGATTAATTGTAAGGGTTGCGTTTAATTTTTACTGAACATGTAGCGGGAGCATTTGTACCAGTCCAAGTAAATTAATATGTTTACGGTGAATGCAGTGAGTTTTGTAACACTGCTTTTACTATCTATGTGTTTTCCAGCCCCTTACATGGAGACACTTCAGAGGTCAGAAGCACTGCACAGGTACAAGGTACCAGGCACATATCTTGAGTGCAGATGCTCAGCATGTATCTGTGTGGCTGAAAGCTTTGTATAAATTGACAGCACAGTGACTGATTTTACATACTGAAAACACAAGGCGATGCTTTACATTCAACGAGATTTTTTCCTGTCTCAGTTGCCACATATCATGCAAGTTTTTTAATCCACTGTGCAAACCATTTGTTTTTCAGGAACAAAAACTGCCTCTTTCCTTGATCTCTCTGCTGCTACATGCCGCTGATGGGCTGTAAGGTGTAGAGCTTGTGTGAGGAGATCTGGCTTGCACTAAGGTATAGCTCTTGTTTGAGGAGACCTTTGAGTAGTTTGTTAACCAGAGCAGTCAAGAGCAAGGCCATAAATCCAGGAGTAAGCTTTGGGGAGGCACAGTGGTCAGACACATAAAGTCAGATTGTTGTCTGTTTAAATACAGCAATGAAGAAGTCCTATATTACTAAGACTGAGAGAGCAATTTCCTTTTGGCATAGGGGGTTCAGCACTGGCTGTCTCTGCCAAGTAAATGTTCTTCTGTAATTACTTGGTGATGCTTGATGTGAGAAGACCTCTTCTCCTCCCCTCCTTAAGGTGGGGCACATTAACTCACATGGAACTGGTTCTGATGAAGCTTGGGCTGCTGAGGTACACTGGCCAAGATGTTCAGAGCTCTCTAGGTTTGTATGCTGCTGTCTGGTCTGCTAAGCAGATAAACCTGTGGGATCTTTGGGTCATGGGACTGGCACAGATGTTTTGAAGGTAGTATTTTGCTGTTGTCGGAGCAAATGCTCTGTATAACTCCTTCCATAAACACATCTAGATCCATCTTACACTAAATATGCTGTTTTCCTGGACCTCTTGCTGAAGGGCTGGACCAGAACAGCCCTCATCTCAAACACACTCAAGAGCAGTTCATACCCATATGTCCTTGTGCCATCCAGTGTTTCAGTTAGTCATTTCTCTTTCCCTTGCATTTAAATCTGTGATACATTTATAGGCAGTAGTCATAGCCACTCTTTGCTCGTCTAACCTATCAGTACATTTTATTAGTCTCCTCCTGTAAGACAGAGCCTCCGTAACTCAGATTTTACTGCATTAGATAAAGTTTGGATTCAGCTTCTTCAGCAGGGCTGCAATTTGTAACAGCTTTTCACAAACTATCACCAGTCTCTGCAATGGAGGTAGTCTCTCCAAAATTGCCTTGGTAGGCAAATTGTAGTTTCTTCCAAAATTGCCTTTTCTAATACAGCCAATTTGCTTTTTATATGGCCAAATCTCACTGATGGTTCAGGTCATGCTGTGAGTGACAAATACAGGCTACTCCTTGTATTTGTCATTTACACTCCACAATAATAACAATAATAATAATAATGCTTTTTATAAATGCATGTATAAATGCATGTATTTATAAATGCTTTTTATAAATGCTTTTTATAAGTGCATGACAGTATCTTTTCCATTATTGCATTTCATCCCATTTCTTTTATTCCAGTCCTCAAGATTATATAGTCATGTCTTCAGTATATTCTGAACCTCCTTTCTATTAACAGTCTTACACAGTTCTTTGTTATGCCAAACTCATATGGACTCATAGAACGGTTTGGGACGGAAGGGACCTTCACTGCCATCTAGTTCCAATCCTCCTGCCATGGGCAGGGATGTCTTCCACTAGACCTGGTGGCTCAAAGCCCCATGCAGCCTGGCCTTGAACACTTCCAGGGATGGAGCATCCACAAACTCTTTCAGTTTAAAGTTGCTGCCCCTTGTCCTATCCTTATAAACTCTTGTAACAAGACCCTCTCCAGCTTTCTTGTAGGCCCCTTTCAGGTGCTGGAAAGCTGCTCTAAGGTCTTCCAGGAGCCTTTTCTTTTCCAGGCTGAACAACTCTAACTCTCTCAGCCTGTCATCATAGAAGCAGTGCTGCAACTCTCTGATCATCTCTGTGCCTCTTTTCTCTACTTGCTCCAACAAGTCCACATCCTTCTTATCTTGGAGGCCCCAGAGCTAGCCACAGTCTTCCAGGTGGGATCTCACAGGAGTGGAGTAGAGAGGGAGCATCACCTCCCTTGATCTACTGGCCACGCTGATTTTGATGCAGCCCAGGACATGTTTGGCTTTCTGGGATGCAAACACACATTTCCAGCTCATGTTGAGATTCTCATCAACCAACACCCTCAAGTCCTTCTCCTCAGGGCTGCTCTCAATCCGTTCTCTGCCTGTATTTGTGCTTGGGATTGCTCCAATCCAGGTGCAGGATCTTGTGCTTTGTCTCATTGAGCTTCATGAGGTTCACACAGGTCCACCTCTCACGCCTGTCAAGGTCCCTCTGGATGGCATCCCTTCCCCCCAGCGTGTCAGTCGCACCACACAGCCTGGTGACATTGGCAGGTTTGCTGAGGGTGCTCTCACTGCCACTGTCCTTGTTGCCTACAAAGATGTTAAACAGCGCCAGTCCCGATACCAACCCCTGAAGACATCACTCGTCACTGGACTCCACTTGGACATTGAGCCATTGCCTGCAACTCTTTGAATGTGACAACCCAGCCAATTTCTTGTCCCCTGAATGGTCCATCCATCAAATCCATGTCCCTCCATTGTAGTGACAAGGATGTTGTGCAGGGCAGTGTCAAATGCTTTGCGCAAGTCCAGGTAGATGATGTCAATTGCTATTCCCTTACCCACCACTGCTGTAACCCCATTGTGGAAGGACACCAAATTTGTCAGGCACAATTTGCCCTTGGTGTGAAAGCTTTTAACAAGTCCAGATAGGTTGTAAGTAAATCTTATGGGGTTTGGTTTTGGCTTTTTGTTGTTGTTATTTTTTGACTCCTGGGATGAATGACATGCCATTTTTTATCTAGAAAAGCCACATCTGAGCAGTGCTATCTGTCTGGAAGCATCTCTAGCTAGTTTAACGTGAGTGATACAGTCATGCTTGATTGGCAAATTCACACTACGCCAGCTGGGTATTCATTTCTATTCTGTTCTCTGATACATGTATTAAAAAAAAACCCCTAAACACTTTCCTGCCAGCTTTAAAAGCAAAAGAATTCAGAAAGAATTTGAGCAAGCTGCTTCTGCGGAGCAAATTGTTGGAGACAGAGGGAATGCCACACCAACAAAATGACAGATCTTGTATGTCTTTGGGATCACACTAAACTATACCACATTTGGTAACTTCCATCTTTGTCTAGTAAATGTAACTTTATTGCAATTAGCCAACAATTTCACTTTTGCTCACCTCCAACTGCTCTTCTGTGAAAGTAGGAAGCTATACAGATTGTTGAAAATTTTCATCCTTGGTGAGCTCTTGAATACCACCAGCAGTTTCTAAGTCCCCTGCTGATGCACACACAATTTCTGCCCCCATCCCCCCTTATTTTTCCCCAGTAGTTCTAGAAATGAAGATGTACAACGAAAGGGAAGCAGGGAATATGAAAGAACAGAGAGAGAAGCTGCCAGACCAGTGAGAATGATTTCATTTGCCAGAGATCTGGATACAATACAGATACACGTAATTGTGAAAGCACTGTTTTATTTCGTCTTGGAGAGCAGAGATCCATAATTTAGTGAAACCACCAAAGCATTGTTTGGAGCCCCCTGCAGCCTTATGCATCAGACAGTAGAATCCTGCTCTTGCCAGGTATTTTGCCAGAGAATTGTACTTATTAATCTCAGCTTTACTTCTTACCCAAAAAAATCCCTTCCCAGCTTCTGTAGCTGTAAAGAAAACATCAAAAATATTAAGAGTATAAACTGGAACAGTTTTCACAGAACCAAAAAAACACAAAAATGTTGAGGCTGGAAGGGACTTCTAAAGGTCATTTGGTCCAACTCACTGAGTTCAAGCAGGGCCACCCTGAGCCAATTGCTCAGAACTGTGTCCAAATGCTTTTTTTAACATCTCCAAGGATGGACACTCCAAAACCTCCCTAGGCAACCTGTGCCAGTGCTTGGTCACCCTCACAGTGAAAATGTGTTTCCTGGTGTTCAGAGAGACCCTCCTGTGTTTCACTTGGTGCTCATTGTCTCTGGTTTTAAATCAAAGATGTCTAATGAAATCTAGGATCAGCCTCAACAAAAGACTCAGGAGTTCTCTCATACAAACTATTTCAGTTTTGTTAGTTGATCAAAAATACTCAGTTTATCCAATAGTCAAACTAATTCATCGGTCTCTATTAGGGGTTTTGTGCCCAAAATCTCAAATGATACCCACCTAAATCTGCCACCTTCCATATCTGCAACTTGGATAATACAAATAAGGACCTTCAGTATATAGTCCCACTGTATTCTGATAAACTGAGTGCAAAACCAGCAAAGAACCAGGTGGCACTGGCTATATCATTTAGCTTCATACATAGTTAATTAGCTATTAAACTTTGTATTTAATTAAAATTTTTTTTCAGCACCACAGAATTTCTTCTGTGTTATTCCTGAGTCCTTCAGCAATCAGATGCATGGCCCAGGATTTACAATGACGTCAAATTTGGGAGTCTATCCAGCAGACCCTGCACAGGTTGCTCTTGCCACACTTACCATGCAAACATTACTGTGGAGAGGTTTTCTTGCCTGGAAGGCTGAACAGAAGGAGTGTTTAGCATAGTACTCTCTTGCTCCTTCCCATCTTGCTCCCACCCTCTTGCTCCTTGCCCACTAAATGTGTGGCACCAGTCTCAGATCAATACTTGCCCTCTGTTGAAGTTTCGCAGGTCCAACTTTTGGTGCAGAAGCTTGATCAAGTGATTCAAGTGTCTAACCCCACTCAAAGCTAGGGGAAAAAAAGCCAGCTTAGGCCAAACTGAATTTGCTGTCATAGTAATGAGGACAGAGTGAGGGGAGAGCAAGAGCTCATCTAGGCTTGATGCTGCTGCTCCTAAGAGGTGGGAAAGAGTGATGAGGCTAAAAAAACAGAAGCTAAACAAAATTAAGAGGATAAAAGCAGGTATTTTTTGAAGGGCCTTTAGGTACAATTTTGGCAGTCAAAAGCCTTCAGAGAGGCTACACCCAAAATGGACGACGGGTCACGAGTTTGTCATATTTTTATAAGTTTGGTCCATTTGCACATCGGGGTTAATTCTCCAATTACAAGTGCAGGTAATGAAGTCATTACCCCAAGTTTGTTCCCCCCCTTTAGAGGCTTTGTTTACATATTTCAGGGCCTGAGACAGTAAGGTGTCCTTGAAGTTTCAGGCCCAAGAGGATTTGTGTTGTCTGACCAGAATGGGAGAACAGTAGCTAACGAACAGGCTATATGGAGTCTTAGAGTTACACACTAAAGCATTGCATAATATGAAAAATATAAAAGCTAAAATCCTAAGGCATTGAGAGAAGGCTGACTACTACTTGTGCCCACTCCCTGCCAGTGTAATTTCATCAAGGCTGTGGGGCAAGCAACAGGCAGTGGTGCAGTGGCCATTTTACTGCCCCCCAGCACCCTGCTGCCCTGTTCAGCTGTGTCCTTTTCCAGTGCATAAAGCTGCCTCCATGCCCCACCAATTTTTGAGGCAGCAATGTGCTCAGGCTAGTTGTTATGGGGAAGCTGAGAACTCTTTCCCTTGTGCTATGCAACTCCGTTTTGCATTTTCTACCCAACTCCTGTAGGTCTTCTCTGTTCCTCTCCTTTTATTTTAATCTTTAATTTTTCAGGTGTTTCCCTAGATTTTATGCTTTTTCCTTTTTCATTCACCATGGTGCCAGATCTGTTTCTCTTCGTGGAGTTGTTTTGCCTCTTCTTTCCCAGCGTATTTTTATTCAGTCAAAAGGTATGACTAAAAGCCCATTTGGGTCAATAAGATGATTTTTAAGAACCGAGCTGAATATATACTTCTTCTCATTGGATTTCCTGTCACAATGTTCCCATGAGTCAAGAAATATTACTGAGCCCACTTTGCTGCTGGGAAAATCAGGACACCGAGAGATTTCTTTTCCTAGCAGCAACCACGGGACACAAAGGGTTCTGTAGCCATTGCAAAACAAAATCCTTACTTTTCAAAACCCAGTTTCAAACACATGCTTCTCCAGCACATTTTGGTTCCTCCCAACTCTAACACCTTCTGTTGACTTTTATTCAGAGTCGTGGCAGGAACAGTAGGGGAAGCTTCAAAATGTTCTCAGGGTTGGCACAAATATGTTTGCCCATATCACTTGTTCTCATTCATCCATTCCAAACAATTTTTCTTCTTTCTTGGCTTATATAATAAAATATGAGCTGTCACTTAGCACCTTCACATCTTTTAATCTTTCCTAATTAATCAATTCTTTAGTACATTAATCAGTTTGTTACCCTTTTCTCAGTTTCTTCTAATCTGTTGACATCTCTCTTCTTCAAATACTTCCAGACTAACTGCTGATCAGTAAAAGTGATTTCCAGATGCTGATAAATGCTTTTGTCACTTATTGATCAGACTGTTTTGGTTCTCTGTTAGTGAATTGTATTTAAACTGCAGCTAATTCCCAGCACAGTAACCTGTATGTGCCTGGGTGTACCAGGAAGGTCACGCCTTACTCAATTCTGCAGGTTTTCCACTGTGCTCATAAAATCATGACAATTTTTCAATCCTGCTTTTAGCTTTTGGCATCCTCAAAGGCAAAAAATATACTTTATTTCATGGAACTTGATCTCCATTGCTCCAACAGCTCTCTGTATTCTGCATCAGATGGGTATTCAGTTTGCTTTAAGTTTAATCTTCAGTTAAATGAGTACTAGGGCTCTTGCCAATTATACCCCTTGCTTTGAGAATACCCTTCACTTTGTTATCTGCAATTCTTAATCAAAATGCAAAAGCAGATTAAAGAATGACATGTTTTATGCTGTGTTTAATTGTCCCCAATGACTGGTTTTAGTAGTACATTATATGGTAAAATATTCTCAAACATTTTTGTCAAGGGCTTCTGTAATGTCAGTTTTATTTTGTTTTAATTTTTGCTGCAGAAGCACACAATAGATGCAGCATACAGTTTGTCAGCCCACTGAAGTCATATAGAAAGGGACTATTACTTCCCTGTGCTGTGACAGTATGTAATTCAGAATTACATAAGCTTGTCTTTACTGTTATATTTCATTGCATTTCTCAGTCTAATTTTCTCCAGCCTTCTGCTGTTCTCATACTCTGGTTTTGCATAACTTTTCAAAGTTTATTAACCATTTTCATCATGCTGTACATTGATTTCGATCATTATACCGTTAGCCTTCTCAAGCATAGCCATATGCATTGTTATGAACAGCTATATTTCTCACGCTTGTATCACTACCAAACAGTCCAAACTTAATTTTCTTAGTTATTTTAATGTTTACACAACACAGACAGATTACAGTGTTCTTGATCCACGTTATATATAATGCTTATAAGCACAAAAGCAATTACATTATCATTATGTTAATATGTAACAATATACTTAGAAAAGCAGAACTGTCAAGAAGGAGAAAGAGGAACTGTATATTTTTTTAGCATAAACAGTGATTGTGGCATATAAAAGAAGAATTAGACAAGGTGCCAACTCTAACCTAATGCACATTAAGGTTAGTGAGATATTACGGGCTAGAATAATGACATGCTTAAATTATGATACATTCTTATCTTGTTTCTCCATAAAAATTCAGAAAGGACCTCTGAAACTCATGGAAGCTCAGTATGTGTCCATTAACATAGTAATATCCTTTTTCCAATGGAGCACATTTTTAAGTATTTGCAAGCCGTGACTTATAAATGGGAGGTTTATTGGATTTCCAGAACCTTGTGAAATCTCCTTTGGTGGATAATAAAGCCAAATGAATACATTTCCAGAGGAACTTGTCTAATATGATTACATTTGTGCCCAGAAATATGAGACTATTAGGGATTTAGATTGTCCAGAGCATCAGCTATCTTGTTCCATGTGTTTCTGTCTGTCTGCAGTCTGTTCTGATGTCTTGATGTTTTCAAGGTAAGAACAAGACCTATTGGGTGAGTTGTCACTCTGTGTGACAAGTGACAGCTGATGCACCTTAAATAGGGTGTACCTGGAAATATGGCACTTTTGTTTTGTGCATAATAATGGTTTTGTAGTGAATTAGGATGATTTCGCAATGGTTTGCCTTCTTTATTTTTCAAAGGTAGCTGTACAAAGCATTTCCATCACTTATACAACTGTAATAAAGGTCTGAATCCAGCTTCAATCTTCTTGACAGAGTGATTTAATAAGTAGTCCCTTCATATGAATAGTGAAATTTCTACTTGGAAAGATAGGAGATGAATAGAAATGTTTGCAGATAAAGCAGATCTCTTGACTCACTCTAATTACATGATTTGTTTGTAGACATCAGCATCTCCTGTCCCAGCTTCCACTCAAGAAATGTTGTGTGTCTTTCCCTGGATGAGTATATTGCAATGAACATTATTTTGTTTGAAGACCACCTGCTTCCGACAGATTAAAAGTACTTTCTGTTTAAAGACTGAGCTGCTTCTGTGGGATACTCCCACCACAACTTTGCTGGGTTGCAGTGGCCAGGAACTGTTCTCCAGACTTCCCAGGCCATCAGCAGGCTGCAGGGCTTTCCCTCTTTGGGCTGCTCTGCCACCTGGCATAGGCACAGATGACTCTGCTGTCGGGATGAAACCTCATTGCCAAGTTACCTAAATACCTGGAGTCCCTGTTGTCTCCTAACATATCCCAGTTTCTCAACTGGAGCATGGAGGAGGGCTACCTTTTCCTTTTCAGAGGCACGTGGCTGGTGTAAACACATCCAACATAGAGCATTTGCATATGCTCGTGAAACAGCATTGCTCTCTATTTAATGATTGGGGTTGTTTTGTAGAAAATATGGATGGCATTAGGGTGCAGATTTAGTAGGTATTGCAGTACAGTCTCAATTACACACAGTTTTTAAAATGTAGAATTTTGTCTGCATCACAGGATGCTTCTAAGCTTGTAAGATTCAAAAAAGTCCTTCTCCCTGCCCGAGGATATGTGTTTTGTGTCGGGAAGTGGCACTAATTGCTTTTAAGTAGGGAGCAAGCTAAATTGTCTGAAATATATCAATCAATATGAAAGCACCAGTTAAAACTATTAAGAGAGATGAACTCCATCTTACACAGAGAGAAATTACATGACTATTGTGCAGCCCCAAGAGATGCCATGAAATGTTATTTGTATTTGATTATTTCCTCCCTCCCCAAAAGACACGATGTTGTGGATACCGACGTGAGTCATAGTTAACTTCCAGAATATCATTAATCCCTTTGTTCTGCATCAAGTCACGCATGCTATGCTGATGCTTCAGGTAACGAAAGGAGTTTTAGTTCACAAGACCCTGAACTTGCTGCACTTCTTCCTTTTACAAAGAGAGAAATAGAATTGCATCAGAGCCACAAAAAGTGTAGATTGCTCTAAAAAGACATATTTTACCAAAGCACTTTCTATGCCTACTATCATGGTCTGTAGTGGACTTATTGTTGACAGAGCTCTGGATATTTATATTCCTTCAGGAATAGCACAACATGATTCTGAATGTCGTGTGGAGCTTGACAATAGGATTGCTACCAAAGGAAAGAGAACTCGTTCTGAATTTCAATCTGCACACAATGAACTTTCACATGAAGGCTGGTGGGAAGTGAGAAATAAGATGCTTTTGATGGTTGAGTTGAATTTTATGGAGCATTTTTTAAATCTTGTATTGATTAGTAACCAGTATCACTGAGATAACTCGTTTCTAAAAGAATGTTTAAGTGAATTTGTAGTAATGATGGTAGCATCTAGTCTGCTTCTAAGGCTCCATTCTTGGAAAAACAAATGTTTCTGTTTATTCAGCATAATGTTTTAAATTGAGTGAGAGGACATATATCACAGTTTCTCAATTTCATTTTTCTCTCTGTCACTTGAGGTGTTTGAAATGTGCAACATCTATATTACTCATGTACATTATTTTGAAGTACATTTTAGCATGCAGGAGAGTATGTTTTCCAGATGGATGTATTGGTGCCAGTGCCCCCAGAGATGCACCTGGCATGCACTGCTGGGGATAAAGACTCTTGCTCGAAATAGCTTCCTATACATACCATCTTTTTACATTATACCCACTTTTAGCAAGAATCCATTCCTGGGAACAAATGGTGGAAGGGCTGTTAAAGTCTCCTTATGCTGTACAATATCACAGTTTCTCTGGCATAGCTGCTGCTGGATTAGCACAGAGCCAAATCCGGTCAGTGTAACTCAGGATAAAATGTGAAACTCTTCTCACACTACGAAACAAGGTGCTTTGAATCTTCCCTCCAGACTGCACATGCACTTTTCACAGCCTCAACATACAGGAGTCTCCCATACCATCAGGATAGGGTTTTTTTATCCTGGTCTTCACTTGCTCTGCCAGGACAAGACCCATAATTTGAGGTCATGCTGCTCACCCACTCATAATTGTGAAAAGGACAGGCTTGCTACCAAGAAAACCAAAAAGGACAAATCAATGTGCATGTCTCGGAGGCGGATTTGGTGTCCTTCTCCTTTCACTATGCACTACTAGGCAGGATCAAAATCCAACTTATGTTTGCCTTCTGGGAACCTGCAGTACCCGGAGCTGTCAAAGCCACATCCTTCACTGCCTTCCTGAAAACCCTCTCTGCAAGGCAGACAGCGGGCCAGGAAGAAAAAAAAAACCTCATCTGTCATGTAGGACTTCATTTTTGGAGTTGGGAAGAGTCTGAAAGCTCCTCAACAGGGAGCTTAGCAGACCTTCTTACTCATCTGAGACACTGGCCATGGCACAGCTGGCATGGCAAGAAGCACCATAGCTGATGCTTGCCAGAGACACAGGTTCAGACAACCCAATTTGTCACAGCTCTGATTATTTTAGTGTACAGTTGAAACGAAAGACGCTGAACTGTGAGGAACATTGTAGTCATAGTGATGATGAACAGCACAAGTGCACTTGAGCATATATTTTATTAGAAAACTATTGCTGTACATGTTCGTTATTTGCAGACTGACTCCTGTAGGCAATAAACTCTTGTAAAATATCACTGTCCTGGTGGTGGGTTTTTTTCTACATTATTGTAAGATTAAAATGTTTCAGTTTGAAAAATCTTCCCCCAGCCAGCACTTATGTGGACTTGGCTTTGTGTTTTTTAAAAACATGAGACAACTATCCCTTTGAAAAAAACATCTGTTTCCCTTAAGCATTTAGATGCTGAGTTGAAAAGCAGCTTAAAAATACCTATGATACATAACTAAAAATCCCATATAATTCTGTCTTATGCTCTTAGACATCTAAGAAAAAAACAATACAGCTGATTTGCTTCCATTTTCTATAGACTATCATGAGAGAAAGAGAAAAAGGCTCCTGTTGATTTATGCTATCTGGGAGAAATGATGCGTGAGATGCCTTCCCAATAAAGGATTAGAAGTGAGATAAGTTATTAATAAACCAATTTTTATTTTTGGTTCAAAAAGTTCTTATTTTTATGGCTAGCCAAATGAACGTACATTTCTGATATTAAAAAGGCATTTTTCTACTAGGAGAGAGAAATAAAGTAATCCAGCACTACAACAGCATGATGTTGCTATTTCAAAAGTCTTATTATCAATTTGAGCTATCTGACTAATGAGATACAGCAAGAGCTCTGTTAAAAAATAGGTAATCTTTTTAACATTATAAAAATGTAATTAGAAAAGGAAATATAATATGCAATTAGGAGGAATTTAATATGAAGATATAAAAATAAGTTCTTCTCATGTGTAGGCTCAAAGACTTATTTATAAACTTGTTGACTCATAAGATACAAAAGGCCAGTCTCATCTAGGAAAAAAAATGCTGCATTTGGAGATACTGTGCTGCCCTTATCAATGTCCTGGCTAGATACAGGCTGGGATCTACTAGCTACTGTTTTTTCATCCAGCTACTGTATATGTTTTGTGTATTGATACACAAACTACTTCAGAAAAGCTGAACTTGGAAGAGTAGGCACAAGGAAACTGAGGAATGGCATCTGGAAGTTGAGGTAAGTTCTCAGACTAGGGTATGTCTGCTAATTTTTTACTAACATCTCCAAATGCCCTGAAGTCTAGAGGAGCCTCATGTTTGAGAGAGCCCAGCATCCAGCAGTTTCCACTTTCGGGCTCTCTGGAAAACCTGTCTGCCTATTTTGAGGTCTAAATGTCGACAGCTTGCCAAACTCTTCTTAAAAATCCAGTGCTTAGAGTCTGCTTCACTTAAAATAAAAGCTGTGACAACAACCATTCTAATTCGCAGAGACATGCAACTTCTGTTGCAGCATCTTTCTACCACCCTTCAATTGCTCCTAACTTTGGTATACTAATTTATTCTGGGTAGTAGTGTTCCAATTATGGTTTCAGCACAGCAACGTTTTCTTTTGAAGTGAAACGCCAAGCTCTGTTGTGTTATTTTAAACTCTGCATGGTAAGGCACGAAGCAGTGAGCCCTTTATTTAAAACAACCAGCATTTTTTCGTTATAAAATGGCTTGCAGCAGTATTTAAGGACCTCTGGTTTCTCTGTGATTTATTGTTTGGTGCCAGGGTTGGCCTTGAGTAAAAAAACAGGATCCCTTTTTTTGGCTTTATAAAAAACAGTAACAGGCAAGTTCTCAATTTCCAGGCCCTTGCCCCTTCCACATACAATTTGTTTTGTCCAACCTGAAAAATGGACAAAATCTCTTTAAGTACTAGAAAACCCTTCTTATGCTGTTCCAGCATTTCAAGACAGTGTTGTGCATAGAGGAGGGAGAGATGCCGATTAACCAGCACTCTTTTGCCCCTTCAAATCACCCAAATATTCCTTGGTTGATAGGAGGTGTGCCCCAAATTGACTGTGCACAGTGTACCTGCTCACTTCACAGAACCCACAATTTCTCCAAGTCACATCTGTAGCTGCAGAGATAAAAACTTGGCAATACATTGCCAAGGTCAAGCAAGGTCACCGCAAAGCCTGTGTTCACATTAGCAGGCATTGCAGCGAGCAAGAGAAGATCTGTAAAGCAGCTGGTTCTGAGGACTTTTCATCCTTTTAATAGGCATTTGAGGATGTCTTCCTTCAGCCAGGTTAAAGTTGGTTCCAGGAGCACCACACCTATTGGCATCTGGGCTGCACCTTCCAGTTTAGTTTTACGCAAAAGGAATCAAATTCATGTGTTCACGGACCCCTCCACCATGGAATCAAAGCAGGACCATTAAGGAGGACTGGGAGATGCACTCAGGGACTGTGCTACTGATCCACACTCAAATAACAAGGTAGATATACCCAAAAGAGAGTGAATGTCTGTGTTTTCTGTGTCTGGAAGGTGTCAGTCCTCTGCAGAGAGGTTTGCTGTCTTCTGCTCCACAGACAGCTGTGCTTCCAGGAGGAAGATGGTGAAAATACAATGCTGAGTGAAGAGATGTGGATCTGTAGTTCCCAAGCTTCATTGAAGTGCTGGGGAGATGTGAAGAAGTGAAGAGAGGAGAAGGCTAACCTACTGATGTTTACTAACAAACATTATAGCTTAAATTATACCAGTATGATCACTTGTTTTACTGATTTAATATTTCTTAACAACGCAATGTGTGAACCCACAGAAAGCAAATGGCACAACTGGTGAGCTTTGCTCTCTGTTTCTAAGGCAATGGTAGAAAAGGCCCAGTGTACTGCTATGCATTTACAGAGCACTGTTACTGATCACCTTACAATGTAGAATTGCACAGCAGAGCTGTATCAATTTATGTTTAAAGAGTTCTGTGAGGTTTGATCATCGTGTTTCCATTGAAGCCAAAGCCCAGCTGACAGGAAGCACAAATATGCAGCAGCTGCAGCTGCGGCTAAACCCTCCTTTGATTTTGAACTAACTATTCCAGCACCCCTCACCCCAAGCTCTGTGTCCAAGAACATCACACAAGCCTAACCCTGGAAGAAATGAGCACTGTTTAGAGAACTAGCATTTCTCAGTCACCATAAAAAGTGTCTCTGAAGTGGAAGTTCCATTTTACTTGAAGCAAAAGGTTTCACAGCCCAGTGCAACACCTCACTAATGACTCTGGCTGATACTGTGAGATGCTAATTATGAAAGTGCTTATGTGATGTACTCATAAAAAGTCAGATTGCAAAAATAGGTAGATATACTCTTGAAAGGTCTGCTCATACAGGGGCTGAATGACAGGAAACCAGCCACACACTCCCTACATAAACTTGAATTTTTCTATTTGTCTGTATAGTGTTGTCCTGGATCACCAGTTCCTTTCTTTCACTTTCTCTCTCTGCCCTTGAATTTTTTCAGTTGTAGGGCTCAAACGCTGCAGCCTATTTATTATTAATCTTACCGTGGCACTTTGGGACAGAAGCACAGCTTTTCATTCAAGCCCTTGAAAAACAGCATAAAGACATTTCAAGCAGAAATCAATCGCTTGTTTTCACCGCTTTTAGGGCGTTTTGGCCTTTCAGGGTTTTAGCAGAGCAATTGTCAATGTAGTTTAGCAATTCTCCCTTCATGCTGGCAGTATCTTTTCTGAGCCAGATTTAAGCTGTGCCTAATTTTTCAGGTAGTACATTACCACACAGACAAAAGGATCTGATCTTGGTTTTGACAAAATACCTATGGAATGATTATGAAGTCCTGCAGATGTACAGGACAATCCACATTTTTCCCCCCACTTTTTTTTTTTCAGTTGTGTGCCAGGCCATGACACAAACACCAACATTTCTCTGCTACCAGCTTCTAAAAAAGCTTTTGAATTTGACTTTTCAGATCATATTTGAACTTTATTAGGCTCTTATACAGGGGCTGCATAAGTTATTTAATACCTATATTAAGGTAATTTACCTATCTTAAATTTATCAACTTCAGGTACTTTTGAGTTTTACTTACGGATTGTTGGCTACTTGGGCTATAACATGCAAATTAAAAATACAGTAAGACCAGAGAATTGGAAAGAAATTGAAAACATGTACAGGGTGCAGGTGCCCAGATGCTGGCAGGGGGGCTTCAGAGACTTCTGTGATGAGTGGCCAGGGCTGCTCCGTGCTGGACACTGCCCATTCCAGCTGGCTCCAAGGGCCCCACTGCATGGCATGGCTGGGCCCGGTAGCCAAGGTGATGGTGCCTTGAGGAACATGTATTTGAAAAAGGGTAAAATGCTACCAGGCAGAGAGGGGTGAGGAAAAATGTGAGAGAAATAACCCTGAGGGGAGAGCTGAAGGAGTAGGAGGATGTACCAAGTACCTGAGCAGACACTCCCCTGCAGCCCCCACCACAGTGGGGCAGGTGTTGCCCTGCAGTCCACAGAGAGGATTGTGCTGGAGCAGATATCCACCCTACAGTGCCTGGAGGACCCCACACCACAGCACGTGGATGTTTCCTGAAGGAACTGTGATCCATGGCGAGCCCACATTGGAGCAGGTGTATCCTAAAGGACTGCAGCCAGTGGGAAGGACCTCACTCTGGAGCAGGGAGACAGTGTGAGGAGGAAGGAGTGGTGGAGAGGAGGAATGACTGGCAGACAGGAAGACTTATGGACTGACTGCAGCCCTCATTCCCCATCCTCCTGTGCTACTTGGAGTTGAGGGGAAGGAAGGGAATTCAGAGATGAAGGAGCAAAGCTGACCCTGAAAAGAAGTGGGGGAGCATTGTAGCTTTTTTCTTTGTTTCTCAACATCCAGATGTATTTTATTTGGTGATAAATTAAATTAATCTCCCCAGAGTTGCCTGTTTTGCTTGTGATAACTGGTAAGTGATCTCCTTGTCCTTGTCTTGACACATGAGTCATTTCAATCTAATATTTTCCCCATCCCATTGAGTAGAAGGAGTGAAAGATCTGCTGGCTGTGTGACTGACAGCCCTCCAAGGTCAACTCACCACAACCAGAAAGCATCCCTGTCTGACTAGATGGGAGCAATCAGAACATTTTAGGGAGCTGAGACCTAAATCATATGCTGTCATGAAACCTAATGCCTTCTGAGCTCATGGGAGTTTGATGTTGCCTTGAGACTATGACTGGAAACACAGACATGCTCTATAATCCACCCTCTGCTATCTGCAGAACATGTTATGTATTTTAAGGTGAAATAAAGAATACTTTAATGTTGGAGAAGATGAAACAGGAAAATCTTATAAATATGACTGCTTGGATTTTGAGAATATGAAACCTGTAAGTGAAGTAGAACTAAAAGCAAAATTCGATGTCTAAGATGCCAAGACCTAGTT